>PVKS010006592.1:0-77594 GCA_004027875.1 Aplodontia rufa | reverse complement strand
AAAATAAACAATAATAGATGCTGGAGGGGCTGTGGAGAGATAGGCACACTAACACACTGTTGGTGGAGCTGCAGACTGGTACAGCTCCTCTGGAAAGCAGTGTGGAGAATCCTCAAAAAACTAGGGATGAGCCCACCATATGACCCTGCTATTCCACTCCTGGGAATCTTTTCAGGGGATTTAGAATCAGCACATTATAGTGACACAGCAATATCTATGTTCATAGCAGCTCAATTTACTATTGCTAGGCTATGGAAACAACCCAGATGTCCCTCACTGGATGAATGGATCCAAAAACTGTGGTACATTTATACCATGGAATTTTACACAGCAATTAGAAACAATGATATTGCACACTTTGAAGGTAAATGGATGGCTATGGAAGAAATTATGCTGAGTAAAATCAGCTTAACCCATAGAACTAATGGTCGATTGTCTCCACTCATCTGTGGAGGTTGGGTCTAGACCCTGGACAGTGAGAAAGTTGGTCTATTATCATGTGTTAAATCCAGATAAGATGTAATGCTATACAACATAATACTTTTTTAGAGATATTGTGGGAAGGGGAAGGGAGGGATATGGGTGGGTAATTGGGGGGGCACTCCTGGGGGTAATTGTAATATCCAGAATCTATACACATTTTATATTATTTTGTTAAAAACTTGTATGGTTGTCCAAAAATAAAAAAAATTAAAAAAAATAATAAAAGAGGCTAAGAAGGATAAAACTGGAGAAGAGGAATGCTAAAGTAGTTTGAGTAAAGGGAGCAGGTGCTTTAATTAGAAGGCAGGACACTTGAAGATTAAAAATTTTAATAACCATTGAGATTGTAATTTAAATAGAGAGGTTAGCAGGGCTCTGAAGGGTTCTGAAAATGAGTCAATGGAGACAGAACTGCAGCTTGGCTGCTGGAAGATCAGAACTGAATTGACTACAAGAAGGCCTTGAGGTGCCCTCCCAGCCAGAGATTCTTAAATTCTTTAAACTTGGTTGTGGTCTATGTTCTTTTGATTCCGGTGATGTGGATGTTGGGTTCGTGTCCTCTCGCAGTCGAAGAATGAAACCGAGGGACACCGAGGCAAGCATAGCATACAAGTTTTATTATAGAAAGCATAGAAAGTAAAGCATAGGGAAAAGAGCAGACTTCCCCCAGAGTGGGGGAAGGGGACAGAGCCAATGAGGCAGTGAGGTTTGCCCCTTTTATATGACAGCCTCTCCTGTATTGGTCACTGCTTCCCTGCCCCTGTACAGGTGCTGGGAATTCTGGTCCAGTCTCTGATCCATGCATTAGGTTCTTTGATCCATGCCTTAGGCATGGATCCTTGCTTAGCAGCAGGGAGTGTCTGCATCTGGGCCTATCTTATCAGACCCTCATTAGCATTGGGGATGTCTTTGCCTTCTTGGAAAAGATGATCTCCTTATCAACCCACATTGCTCTGCCTACACTGAACTGCCTAACTTTTTCTGCCTCACTTTCATGTATAGACCTGTTAGCTATTGTACTTTAATTTATTGTACTTTAATTAATTTATTTGTCTTCACACTAACCACAGTACAGAATTATCTAGGGAGTTTTAAAGTGCTTGTTCCTATCACCTTTCCTATCTCAAAATAAAATAAAATTTCTAGGAGTAGGACCTAGATGTCACTTTTTTAAAAGTTTCTGATGTGCTAGGGTATCTATACATAGTATAATGAGCACCTCTAAGGCACAAGTTTTATTCATCTTCATGTTTCCTGAGTTTGACACATTGTACAGAATATAGTTAGCTTTTGATAAATATTGTATGAATGAAAAATGAAAGAGTGAACAAATGAGGAAATTTTACCAGCAAACTAGGCATACCCTGATGGGTAGCCATAATTATAAATTAATATTGCTACCCACCTATTGCATTGAATAATTGCCAGGAATGTTATTAAATACACTGCACTGTTTTGAAATACTTACATATTAGTATGCAGCTGTTGTCCCAGTTGGTCTAAATTAAGGTGCTGACAAAAGATCTCAGGTATAAAAATAGTTTAAAAACTGGTGGGGCTATTCTGAATCTTATTGTTTGGTTGCGTAGCTGGATGTAGTAAACTTCCACTGAATACAATATAAAGGAGAAATTATTCAGGGTAAAGGATTTTTGCTACCAGTTTAAATTGGGCACTTCTAATTTTCACAGAATTAACTAAATATCATTTATATTTAAATTTTAATGCTGCAGCTTTCAAAACACCGTTTACAGAATATTTATAGTTCTTTGTCATGACTTTTAAAACTATTGCAGTAACATATTGAAGTGACTCCTCAACAGTTGCTTTTTACCACTTTCAGTGAGAGAAAAATGGAAACCAAAATGCGTGGAATGTTCTGCAAAAAGAAAATAAGCTGGTACTCAAGACTATCTGTCATTGTCATCATTTTCATCAAAATTAAATGGTATTTGTAATCACAGACATAGTGTAGAGTGCCCCTAGCCTAAGACCTGGTAACTGGTAGTTACTGTTTCCTCTTAACTGAACCTGCTGCTGGTGTTACCCCCAAAGTGATAGCAGAACGGGTGTGGTGGTGTGTGCCTATAATCTTGGTGACTCAGAAGACTGAGGCAAGAGGATCCCAAGCTTGAGGCCAGCCTCAGCAACTTAGACTCTGGGTCAAAATAAAAAGTGAAATGGACTGGGGATGTAGTTCTGTGGTAAAGTGTCCCTGGGTTGAAGCCACATCAGCAAAACAAAACAAAAAAATATGGTGGCAGAGGAGTTCTCCAAGGGTGGAGTGTTCAGAGATAGAGTCAGTTGAGATTCAAAAGAAAATCTAACCTGCAGGGTGCTAGATCTAAAATATTAAAACTTGCAATGTACTGCAGCTTGTCTTCACAATGGACAGCAACTGAAAAGGTTAGTCTACCTAGGTATGTCCACAACAGGGGGTCACAGTTTGCAGTTTATATGATGATTTAAGGAATTTTGGCTCAAGGTCAAGGCCAGTTTCCTTTAATGTTTTCAGGGCAACAACTTAAATACCTTTATCAGTGCTTGGGAGTGTTCAATGCCCCTGGTTAGGTTCAAGCCTGCCAGGAAAAACCTGTCGCTCACTATGTCACAAAGCAGTCAAGATGCTCTGTGAGGTTTTTGCTCAGGTATAGAAAGTGGGGGAAGGTGGGGAATTCTTACAGCACTGTAATAAATGATGGTTGTTTCTACTCATAGCTGTTGCTATTATTATTTGGAAATCAATTTTATTCAATACAGTTTAACATTCTAAAACTGTATTAATGTTTCTACAGATGAAAAGAAGTGAAGAATTGATAACTAAAAATCATACTCAAGAAGAAATAAGTATTCTTCGTTGCTGGAAATGTAGAAAATATGTAGCAAATTCTGGTTGCTTCATGAATTATTTTGAGAATCAAGTGATTAAGGTGAGTATTGATATTTTAGTCTTTGAATTCTTTATAGTAGAGGAATGTTGTGATTACACCAACATACAAACTCTCACCTCTCCATACCTGACTTAGCTTTACAAAGTGATATTCAAAAGGCAAAAGGCATTATTTCACCTTCCATAGTTGCAAATAAATTTAGCATTAACTACTAATGTTAACATGCCCTTAAAATTTTAAGAGGAATATCATAGACATAAATAAAAGATAACAGTCCGTGTTTATTACCCTCACCAAGAATAAGCACCACACAAATTAAGGATATTAGTAAAAAGTGGAAAATCTATTGCATAGTTATTTTTTAATATTCTCAACATTGGCCTAGAAGATAAAATTCATGTATAATATAAAAGTAACCCATAGGGAAACCTGAGTAATGTTTAAAAGCATCTGATTGGTCATCTTGAATGAAACATTTTTAAAAATACCAACAACAAAATTCATAAATTTCTCTTAGGGTAATATTAAAGAGGCAATACCAAAGAGGTGTATGCTAGGAAGTAATTTGTAGAGTTTACAGGAAATTCTGTATTCAAAAGAGTGTGACTGTAATCACCTATTGTGTTTTCTTTGCCAGTTTAAGAAACACTCAACTTTTTGTTTTCTCATTGTTTGCTTTGTTTTTTGGTCTCAGCCATGCTTGATCATGGTTATTTCTTCTCTTTAACCGATTAGCCACTTGAACTGATAATAATAGATAACTGATTTCATACTTAGTATATGCCACATACATGTTAAAAATGGAACTTTCATTGGATAAAAAAAAAATTTTCATGCTATATTACTCATCTTTTTGTTACTGTCACAAAAACGATCTTAAAAGGAGAAAGATTTATTTTGACTCACAGTTTTAGAGTTTTTAGACTTTGTTTAGGTATAATTGATTTGGGCCTGAAGCAAGGCATAACATCATGATGAAGAGGCATGGTGGAAAAATGCTGTTCACCTCATGGTAGTCAGGAAGCAGAGAGGCAGAGAGATAGGGGCCAGGGATAAGATGTATTCTTCAAAGGCACACCCCCATTGAGGTAATTCCTCCAACTGGGCTCCACCTCCTAAAAGCCCATTCAGCTATTAACTTATCAATGGGTTAATTTATTGCTGAAGTTAGCTCTCTCATGATCCAATCACTTCCATTAGCACTGCTTCTGAAATTTGCTGCAATGGGTATGAGGCCTTCAATACATGACTCTTGGGGGGACATTTCATATCCAAACCATAACACATTCTGAGATTATTTTATTGGATATAATTTACATAGGGTAAAAGAATTGTGTACAGCTTGATAAGTTTCATCACTTGATACGAATCAGATTGAGATATATATCATTTCCAAAATACCATTAATTTGTCTTGACTTTTTTCAGGCTACATTCCCCTTTTTTTTCTTAAAGAGAGAGAGGAACAGTGAGGGAGAGAGAGAAAGAGAAAATCAATTTTATTTAGTTTTTCGTGTTGCTTTCAATGTTCTGACACTTCGTTTTGTATGTGGTGCTGGGGTTCAAACCCACATCCTCGTACATGACAGGCAAGTGCTATAACCACCAATCACTGTTCCAGCCCCTAACACTCCCTTTGACAAGTTAGATGTTATTCTAGTGTCTATCACCATAGACTAGTTTTTCCTGTTCTTCCCTTTCATTCAAATGAAATGAATAAAACAGTATGTATTCTTTAGTGTCTTGCTTATTCTCTTCAGCATAATGTTCTGGAGATTTGTTTATGTATCATATCAATAGCTTGGTGATTACTATACCATTTATGAATATATGATGCTTATCATCTTTTTCTGCCCATGGCTGTTTGTTCTCATTCCTTTTTATATGTACTTATTTCAGCTTTTATGCTCTCAAAATTCTTACAAATGTCTTTCTTTGGTTATCTTTTATTATTTCTTTTTGAATTTGGGGGTCACAGGGTATATGCATTTTAAGTTTTTAAGAAACTGCTAATAGGTTTCCAGAGTGAAAACTTGCTTTTAATAGCAGTATATGAGAATTCCAGTTGCTTTATGTTTGCCAGTGCTTGCCGCTTGCTATTTTCAGTCTTTATAACTTGAGCCATTCTAGTAGAAGGATAGTGGTGTATAATTGTTGTTTTAATTTGCATTTCCCTGGTGATTGATGATGTATTGGGTATCTTTAGATGTGTTTATTGGTTAGGCACTATTTTATATGCTGTATTTATATTATTTACTCCTTATAGAAGCTCCTTTTTTTTAGAGAGAGAGAGAAATAATTAATTTTTGTCCCCTCTGGTTTTTGTTTTTTCTCTATTTATTTGTGTATGCGATCCTGGGGATTGAACCCAGGACCTCACACGTATCAGGCAAGTGTTCTACCACTGAGCCACCTCTCCATCCCTCTTATAGTGACTCTTAAAGGAAGATATTCTACCATTTCCACTTCACAAATAAAGAGACTGAGGCATAGAAGGATAAATAATTTGCCCAGTTCACACTGCTACTAATTAGTGGATCTGCAAGGGGAATGGGCAGTGAGGCTTCAGGCCCAATCCTCTAAAACTCCACACAGTCTTTGCTGCCCTTGGCCTTCCCTCAGTATATCCCAGAATTCCATGTCCTTTCAATAAAGTGGTTGGTCCTATTTACCTGCAGAATTATCTATTCATTAAATAAGTATTTAACGAGCAATAGCAGTTCAAGCACTGCTGTAGGATGTATTGGGATGGGTATTGGCAGAGAGCAGTACAGAATCAAAAAAAATATCAAATCCTGCAGAAGCTTTAAACTTTATAGACCAACCTTGTATAGCCTGATTTGTTTAGTACTACACTTGGAGTTCAAATGAACTTCTACCTGGACTAATCGCAGAACACTACCCAGAAGAGGTAATATGTGAGCAGATGTACATATACATACACACATGTGCAAACCCATGTGTATATATATATATATATTTTATAGCTTTTAAAATTTAATTTATAAGCCATAAAATTTACCCATTGTAGGAATATAATTCAATGTTTTTTACTTGTGCAACTATCACAACCATACATTTTAGGAACATTTCTATTACCCTAAAAAGTTTTCTCTTGCCCCTTTGTTTTGTTCCCATCCCCAGTCAACCACCATTTTGATGTCTGTCTCTATAGATTTGTATATATACAATGTATTTGTAAATATTATAAACTATATGTAAATGATTGAAACTATCTTATAAAATAAATAAAATACATACAATTTGTATAATCTGAAGTTTTATTTATAAAAATTATATATACTGAAATATATATAAAATAAAATGTACACACAAAGTCAAAGGAATAATTCAATATCATGGTTAAGTCTAGCAGTATATAATCAGAGAGAAACTGAGGAGGGCTTCTAAAATGATGTTGGTTTTCTTTTCTTAATTTTTTGTGGTGCTGGGGATTGGCCCTGGTCCCAATGTTTATTTCTTAATCAGGGTAGTGAGTATGTTGGTGTTTGCTTTCCCTTAAGTCCTTCTTTAAATTATGAAAGTATGTTTTATGCTTTATACACATACTTATATCATAAAAAATATTGAATGTGGAATAAAAGGATGTATTCTAATTGTAAGAAATCATAAATTACTTCAACCTAAAATTGTTTATCTGAAGTTGTACTGAAAAGATACTTAATTTATGACCTAATTACCTATATTTATTACCTAATAAACTATACATAAACATACATAAAAACATACATAAAACATAAATAAGTATTTTGTTTCTGAACTTTCCTTAAATGAAATCACACTCTAGGTTGGTGTTGTTCTGGAACTTGCTGTCAACTTAGTATCACCAAGTTGAAGTGATTTTAGTTTATTTTTACATTTGTATAGTATATATGTCACTTTATAATTCATCGCACTATTAGTAGACATTTAAGATACTGTGATTGTTTTGTGCTTTAAACCAATGTGTGCTGACCTTTATTGTACAAAGGCACACATGGCAGGTGGTATATCACAGGAAGTGGAGTTGTGACATCATAAGGCATGTGCATGTTGAGCTTTACTAGGTAATGCTAAGCTGTGTTCAGGTGACAAACTCAACAAGCCTTGAGCATTGCTGTCATTCTACATTGTTACCAATGTGAAATCATCTTAAGAAGCCATTTGTGTTTTCTGTGAAAAATTTTTTTCTTTTTTGCATGGTTTTGAATTAAGTTATTTTGTTATGATTTATGGAAACTTCTTTATGTATTCTAAATATTAACTTTTTGTAAGTTATTATGCTTTAAATTACTATGACTTGTATTTTACTATAACTTACATTTTTTATTTTAATTCTTGCCCACACTTCTTATAACTCAGGCTTAATAGAAGTCTGATTACTATGACTTATATTTTACTTCTGTGTTATCTGATGGACAGAATTTTTATCCTTTCTTATATGTTCTGTACTTTTGTTTAAGAAATTCATCTATGCCTTAAGGGGAAGATTTTTTCTTTTTTTTTTTGCTAAATATGCCAAAGTCGAGATAGATCAGTTTTCTTGTGTGTTCTTCTGAGCAACCACTTTATTTCTCATCCTCCGATGTACTGAGGTTATAACCCTGCTTTATAGAGGGGATTGCTCCTTAAGTTCTCCCCAACCTGAGCAAGCCTGAGCTTAATCTTCTGTCTTGCACACTCCTTGCAAACATGCAAGAACAACATAGAGAATCAGAAAAGCTGGGAAAACAGCATAGCAGTTGGCTCCAGGACCACACTTATTTCATATTTCAATTTGAAATTCTCAAATTGAGCCTCAGTCCTCACAAAACTAGGATTTGGACATTATGTTGCTATAACTTTTGCTATAAAATAACATTAGATACAGTGATCACTTTTGCTTTTGTACTGTTGAGTGGGGTATCAGCATGGTGGAAGCTAGGTCACATGTGGAAATTGATCTGTAATGGAATCTGGGACATTTGAGCTTCAGTTTTCCAGTAACTGGCATGCAGTAAGGCATGAGACGGGGAACTTAGAATGGAGTTTTGAGATAATCTACAGTATCTGACAGGATAAAAGGGGACTTCTACTCTGTCTTTAGGCCTGAGTTATAAGAAGTGTAGGCAAGAATCAAAATCAAAAGCCAAGTCACAAAAAAACTCTTAAAACATGTAAAACTCAAATAACAGAAATTATCTCCATTTATTTACCTTGGTGATATCCTCAGTTTTAGTTTTGTTTTAGTTTGGACATGTCAAGTGAACATTCCATATAGAACAGGACATTCATTCAGATAATTTACAAAGCTGCTGATTATATGGAATCAGGATTAAGAACAGACACCTGAAATAAAAGTGTAGATTTAGGAGTCATCAGTATGTAAGTAATGAGATAAGCTGTGAAAGTATATGAGATTACATGCAGTATGAATGGAGCAAGAGGGGAGGGCCTAGAAACATTTTAGGACAGACAGAAAAATAGAAGATCACAAAGCAGGAAGATGTAGCAGTAAACAAAAAGCACTGACAATAGGATGGAGTATTATGGAAGTCATAGGATGCACAGCTTTTAGAAACAAAGATTGATTATTATTTGTGAATGTTGTTGGGAGATCTAGAAGATGAGACATTGCCTACTATGAAAGGTCCCCCCTATATTAATGCAGAGGTGGTATACCAACTGTATAGCCTATGTGAAGACTCTGAATGAGAGTTATAAGAAGGCATTAGTTTTAGAAAAGAGATTTTCAGTCAATGCCTATTGTAGTTGTAAGAATTGTAGGGGCAGGTACCAAATTCCAGTGGGATGAGAAAACTAAGATCAGAGGAATAGTCCAACTCTTAACCACAAACCACTTCAATTATTTGGTTATGACTCTTTTTCTATCACAAGGCTATGAAGTGCTTCATCCTTATAACACCATTGGTAATGCAATGGCTGACATGAATATGATCAATGAATATCGAATTAATTATGGAATTATATACCTCCTTTACTGTTTTTTTAGATAATTTGCTCATTTTCTCCCTGGCTTTATTATTCTGATGGTATTTTTCCTTCAGTGGCTCTAATATTGAAATAAATGTTTTATTATTATTATGTTTTTAATATTTTATTTCTATCAGTTTCATAGATAGTCTTATGACATTATGAAATGAATTGTGTGCCCCTGCAAATGTGTATGTTGAAGCTACAATACGATTGTATCAAGAGATAGAGTTTTTAGTAGATAATTAAGATTAAGTGAGTTGTAAAGATGAGGCTATAATACAGTAGTACTGTAGCCTTATAAAAAGAGGGAGAGGAAAGTTGTAGCAGTGGCTCCGCGCTTAGGGCGCTTGCCCAACTTGCGCAAGTATGCATGTTCAAACTCAAGCACCATGTACACAATGAAATTTTGGAGCAATGAACACCACATGAAAAACTCAATAAAAATTGTTTCTCTCTCTCTCTCTCACTATCCCTCTCAAAAAAAAAAAAGAAAGAAAGGAGGAGAGAGATCATGAGAAAGTGAAAGGTGACTATCTACAATGTTGGAAGAACCTGAATATGCTGGTGCTCTGATCATGAACTTAGCCTCTAAAACAGTGAGAAAATAAATTTCTACTGCTTAAGTCTTTCAATCAGTGGAATTTTATTATGGCATCCCGAGCAGACTATGATACTGGATGTCCTGTTATAGGCACAGAAGATTCAAAGATGAGCAAAAGAGAAGTTATCTGTTCTTGTGAAATTTTCATATTACATATATTTAATATTAATATTAAATTGATATACCAATATAACAAAAGCCCCATTATAATTGATAATGTCTATTAATATTTAATATTGAGCATCTTGTTTTGTATTGAAAATTTAATATTTATTATACTGACTAATCATATAATTTTATGTTACTCATATAAATATTAAAATAAGTCAATCATATAAATTGTTGGTGGTATAAACGGCCTAAAGAAAAGCCTAGGGAGCTATAAGAATGGGATATAGACAGGGTGCTGGGCCTACCTGTGAGGGAAGGCTTTTCTGAAAAAGTGACTGTGTGGAGATACAATGAGTAAGTGAGGGCAGCGTATAGGAGGTAGAGCATTCCAGTCCTCAGGAGCAGCATCTTCAAAGTCCCTGTGGTACATTCACAGAACTAAAGGAGATTGCTGTGATTGGGATTCTGAGATCAAAAGGAGTTTGGCAACATATGAGGCTTGAAAGATGAGTATTTGATCATTTTTGGTGATATAAATCCAATTAAAGACTTTGTTCTTTTAAGAGTTGAGAAGTCATCGAGAGGGAATAACATGGCCTTTGAATTTAGAAAATAATCATATTGGTTATAGTGTGGAGTGCATTAGGAAAGTGGGAAGCCTATTTACTCTTAAGTGAGGATATCTTTATTAAATTCATTCTAAGCTTTTGATCTAACTTTTTATTTACCCTTACAGTACCTTCTCAAAGAACAAATAGAAAAATCAGGCAGTCCAGTAGAATTTTAATTTCTTTACATTTCCAACACTTTAAAAAAATTTTATTTGTTAAATATAGTCTTACAGTTAGGAGGGAATCAGCATCAAACAATCAAGAATAAAAGTATAATGACAGAACAAGCCAAGGCTGGTGCCATTCCATGGTTTCCCCCTTTGGGATCCCCATGGTTCCATGTTTTCCCCTAAGCCCCAAGTTAGACTTCTCAAGGAAGTCCGAGGTTCTCCTCTGATTAGATTCCCCCATACTACCTCCCTCCAGTCACCTTTATATTCTTCTGATTCCCTTCCCCCGTCCCTATCCCTCTCCCGTCCCTACCCCTCTCCCTACATCCCCCAGCATCCTAGGCAAGGTTCCGCACAATTATGTAAAAATTCATACATGCTGAGGTAATTGTCAGGTTAGCCATCTATCATACTGTTTCCGCTTGTATTCTAGCTTCCAGAAATGAGAGAAAACATTCAGCCCTTGAGACTCTAAGATTGGGATACTTCACTTAGCATATTTTTTTCATCTCCATCCATTTGGCTGCAAAAGCCATAATATTGTTTTCTCTGATAGCTGAGTAGTATTTCATTGTATATATGTACCAAAGTTTTTGAATCCACTCATCAAGTGAGGGGCATCTGAGTTGGTTCCATAATTTAGCTGTAGTAAATTAAGCTGCAATAAACATTGAAGAAGCTGTATCTTGATAATATGCTGATACTAGCTCTTTTGGGAAGATACCCAGGTGTTGGATAGCTGGGTCAAAAGGCGGTTCCAGCCCTAATTTTTTGAGGAGTCTCCACACTGCTTTCCAGAGTGGCTGTACCAATTTGCAATTCCTCCAGCAGTGTAACAGTGTTCCTCTTTTCCCACATCCCCTCAAGCATCTGTCATTGTTCCTATTCTTTTTGCCACTCTGACCGAAGTGAGGTGGAATCTCATTGAAGTCATGACTTGGATTTCTCTTATTGCTAGTGATTTAGAGCATTTCCTCATATATTTATGGGCTTTTTGGACTTCCTCCATTGAGAAGTTTCTTTTTAGTTCAATAGACCATTTACTAATTGAATTATTTGTGATTTTGGTGTTTCGTTTTTTTGAGTTCTTTGTATATTCTGGATATTAGCCCTCTGTCGGAGGTGTAGCAGGCAAAAATTTTCTACCATTCTGTAGGTTCTCTCTTGAGACTCTTGACTAAATCTTTAGCTGTGCAAAAGATTTTTAGTTTAATTGCATCCCATGCATTTAGTCTTGATTTTACTGCTTGCCACCATGGGAGTCCTGTTAAGGAAGGCTGTGCCAAACAACCCCTATGTCATGTAATGTCAATCCTACTTCTTTTTCAAGCAGTTGTAGAGTTGCTGGTATAATATCCAGACCCTTGAACCATTTTGATTCAATTTTTGTGCGGGGTTAAATGTAAGGATCCAATTTCAGTTTTGTACATATGGCAGTCCAATTTGTCCAACATCATTTGTTGAACAGGCTGTCATTCTTCCACACTATGCTTTTGCCCCCTTTATCAAATATCAAATAGTTAAAGGTATGAGGGTTCATCTCAGAATCCTCTATTCTATTCCATTGGTCTTCGATTCTATTTCGATACCAATACCATGCTGTTTTTGTTACTATAGCCCTATAGTATAATTTCAGGTCAGGAATTGAGATACCACCTGCTTCCTCCTCCTTGCTGAGTAATATTTTGGCTATTCTGGGTCTTCTGTTATTCCATATGTATTTGAGTATTGCTTTGTCCACATCTGTGAAGAAAGATTGGTATTTTGGTGGAGATTGCATTAAATCTGTATAGGGCTTTGGGTAGAATGGCCATTTTGATTATATTGATTCTGTGTAACCATGAACATGGAATGTTTTTCCATCTACTCAGATCTTCTTCAATTTCTTTTTTTAAGTTTGATAGTTTTTGTTGAAGAGGTACTTAATATCCTTTGTTATATTGATGCCTAAGTATTTTATTTTTTTGGAGGAGATGGTGAATGGGACAGATTTCCTGATTTCTTCTTTTGTGGACTTGTTGGTGGAGTATAGGAAAGTTAATAATTTATTGGTGTTGATCTTATAGCCAGATACTTTGCTGAATTTCTTATAAGCACTAGAAGTCTTCTGGTCAAGCTTATTGGGTCTTCTGTGTATAGGATCATATCATCAGTAGATAGAGACAATTTGACTTCCTCTTTTCCTATTCAAATTCCTTTGATTTCCTTCTCTTGTCTGATAGCTCTGGCAAGGGTTTCAAGAACTATAATGAACAAGAGTGGTGAAAGTGGACAACATTGTCTTGTTCCTGAATTGAAATGCTTTCAGTCTTTCTCCATTGAGCATAATGTTGGCAATGGGTCTATTGTAAATGGATCTTACATAGTTAAAGTATCTTCTTTTGATCCTTATCTACTCCAGGGTTTTGAGCATAAAAAGATGTTGAATTTTATCAAGGCCTTTTCTGTGTCAATTGAGATGATTATATAATTTTTTTTCCTGTTTTCTATTTTAATTCTGTTTAAGTGGTGAATTACATTTATTAATTTGTGTATGTTGAACCAGCCTTGTTTTCCTGGAATGAAGCCCACTTGATCATGATGTATTATCTTTTTAATGTACATTTGGATCTGATTAGCTAGAATTTTATTAAGGATTTTTGCATCTATGTTCATCAGGGAAATTGATCTATAGTTTTCTTTTCTTGATGTGTTTTTGTTGGATTTTGGTATTAGTGTTATATTTGCCTCATAAAAAGTGTTTGGTAGAGCTCCGACCCTTTCAATTTCATCAAAAAGCTTATAGAAGATTGGTGTTAATTCCACTGTAAAAATTTGGTAGAATGCTGCCGTGAATCCATCAGGTCCAGGGCTTTTCTTTTTTGGGAGGCCTTCGATTTTGGTACCTGAGATATGTTGGTTTAGATTTTCAGTGTCTTCCAGTGTTGATCTGGGGGTGTCATATGTGGCCAAGTATCTGTCCATATCTTCCAGATTATCAAACTTGGCAGAGTATAAATTTTCAAAATAAGTTCTGATAATCTTCTGGATTTTGGTTGAGTCTATGGTGACATCTCCATTTTTGTCTTTGATTTTGTTGATTTGCTTTGCTTCATTCTTCTTTTTGGTAAGGTTGGCAAGGGGTCTGTCAATCTTATTTATTTTTTCAAAGAACCAGCTCTTTGTTTTGTTGATAATTTGTATTTTTTGTTCTCAATTTCATTGATTTCAGCTCTGATTTTAGTTATTTCCTGTCTTATATTAGCTTTTGGATTGGATTGTTCTTCTTTTTGCAGGAGTTTGAGTTGGAGCATAAGAATATTTATTTGGGAACCTTCCTGATTTTTGATGTATGCGCTGTGCTATAAATTTACCTCTTAAGAATGCTTTCATACTATCCCAGAGATTTCAATATGTCATTTCACCATTCTCATTCATTTCAAAGAACTTCTTGATTTTTGATCTTATTTGGTCTTCTATCCATCCTTTGTTTAAGAGGGTATTATTCAATTTCCAAGTTATTAAAGTAGCTTGTGTTGTTTTTCTTATTGTTGATTGCTAAGATCATGGCATTGTGGTCTGATAGGATACATGGGACTATATAAAATTTTTTGTATTAAGGTTAGCTCTGTGGACTAGAATGTGGACTATTTTTGAGAAGAATCCATGAGCTGCTGAGAAGAAGGTAAATTCAGCTGATTTAGGATGGAATATTCTGTAGATGTCTATTAAGCCCAGTTGATTAATAGGGATGTTCAGTTTGGAGATATCTTTGTTGATTTTTTGTTTCGATGATCTGTCCAATGTTGATAATGGTGTATTGAATTCCCCCAGTATTATTGTGTTGGGATCAGTAAGGGGTTTAATGTCCTTGAGTATTTTTTCCATATATTTGGGGGAGTTGTGATTGGGGGCATAAATATTAATTATTGTTATGTCTTCTTGGTGAATTGTCCCTTTTAGTATGATGTAGTGTCCATCTATGTCCCGATTACCTTTCGATCAAAATTAACTTTATCAAATATTTGGATTGCCATACCTGCTTGCTTCTGTGGTCCACACACCTGGTAGATATTTTGCCAACCTTTCACCTTCACTCTGTGTCTATTTTTGAGTGTGAGGTGTGTCTCCTGTATACAACAAATTGTTGGATTTAGTTTTTTTTGATCCAGTAAACCAATCTGTGTCTTTTAATTGGGGCATTGATACCACTGACATTCAAAGTTAGAATAGATATGGGAATCTGAGTCCCAGACTTTGTGATTGTTGCTATGTTTTGCACCATCTTGGGTCTCTTTTGGGGTGTATTGTGATTATAGACACTGTCTTGTTTAAGGGTTCAGAGAATTATTAGCATGCTTTTCTGAATGAAGAATATCCTTGAGAATATTCTGTAGTGCAGGGTTTGTGTTCATGTATCTTGCCAGCTTGAATTTATCATTGAAGTATTTAATTTCTCCATCACATTTAAAGCTGAATTTTGCAGGGTATATTATTTTCGGTTTTCAAGGCTTGAAAAATATTATTCCAAGCTCTTCTGGCCTTCATTGTCTGATCTGAAAAATCCATAGTGATTCTAATTGGTCTGCCTCTGAATGTGAGTTGAGGTTTCTCCCTAGCTGCTTTTAGAAATCTTTTTTTAATTTCTCTTGTTAATTATTTTATATATGATATGTCTTGGTGAATTTCTCATTTGGTTAGGTCTGTTTGGTGTCCTATAAGCATCTTGTATTTGGTATTCTGGATCAATCCTTATTATAAGTAAAGTTCTCCTTGATACTTTCACTTAATAATTCTTAATGCCCCCTGTCTGTTGTTCAATGTTTTCCTCTAGTCCAAATACTCTCAGGTTATTTCTTCTCATCCCATCAAATATTACTTCAAAGTTCTGGTCATGGACTATAAGTTTCTTTTCTTGTCTGTCCTCCTTGAACTCAAGATTACTCAACCTGTCTTCATTATCTGATGTACGTTCTTTGAGAGCTGAGGTTCTATCTTCTGTTGAGTTTAGTCTGGTGTTAGTATCTTCTAGAGAGGATTTTATTTGGTTGATGGTATTTTTCAATTCTGACATCTCCGCAACATCTCTGTTCAGAATGTCTAACTCTTTATAAATATGGTATTTCTTTTCATGGAATTGTTCCCTTATTTCCTTATAAAAGTTGTCTCTTATCACTTGAAACTGATCTCTGATCTCTTTCCTTAATTCTTCTTTCAACTCCTTGATTGAGTTACTAATCATAGTGTTGATATATTTTTCTTGGTTTTCATCTAGGACCCCAACCATGGAGTCCTTGGATGGAGAGCTGTGAGGTTGAGGATGGGAGTTATTTCCCCTTTTCCTCATTTTCACATACAGTGGTTGCGGCTTGCAGACCGTTAGTGAGTATTAGTCTTGTAAGGGTTATTGGAGCTTGTTATGCCTTTGCTTCATTGGGCTTGGATGCTACTTGGGAAGCACAAATCAACAACTACCAGTCCAGTCAATGAAGAATTGTGATCCTATAGGTGTATGTACTACACAGTTTCAACAGTTATAATGGTGATTAGCACCTATAGGAGCCATTTTCTTCCATGAGAGCTCTCACAATATATTAAGATAGCCAGCTAATACCCATTTTGAGCAATGACCTTCACTCCAGTTAGCAGGGCCTCTGTAGACAGGGGGAAGTAAAATCTAGAAATCTAAGGAAGTGGGATAGGAAGGTAGTGTGGAACTCATGACTTAGATTAAGGAACTAGAAGATGTTAGTGTGAAGCTGGCTATTCAGTTAGGAATAAGGAAAAGATAGAAATGAGATGCAAGTAAGGTAAAAGCTTTGAGTGAGGAAGAGAGAGAACAGCATATGGTTTAGGAATTGACAGAGTACAGGGAAGAAGAGGTTAATGTGAGGTTCTCTTTGACCCAAGGAGACTGAGAGCTAGTTTGCTATCTTAACCAATTGTGGACAGTGAGAAAGTGAAGGAGGTATAGGATCTGCTGGAGAAATTAGAAGAACAAGAAAGAAAGAAAAAAAAGAAAGGAATAAAATTTTTAAAAAGGAAAGAAAAAACAGACCCTAGGGGAAGCAAAGATAACTGTGGTAAAATATAGGTGGGGTAAAAGAGATATTAATAAGATTTAGGTGATCGCATAAGGATAGAAACTCACATAGGTAAATTATGTAGGTCAGGCACAATATACTTTAGATACTAAATGTGCTGACCAGAATCCCTCTTCTCAGGAGTCAGGACAGGGATAGACAGGATAGATAAGAGAGAAGGAGAGAGAAAGTGGACCGAAAAAAGAAGGAAGAAAGAGAAAGGAAAAAAATGGAAAGAAAAAAATACATACATACATATATATACGTATATACGTATATATATATATATACACACACATATATATATACACACACACAAAATCAGATAAAAAGTAAAAAATTCTTAATGAAAACTTGGAACTATAGACAGTAAGAGTGTCTCTGAGCCCTTTGGGATGAGATGTTCACTGTCCATCTGGGTTTCGATATCAATGTCTTTCAGTCTGTGATTATGTGATCTCACCAAGAGCACTGAGATGTCCTCAGTGTCCTGGGATTTCTAGGAGGGGAATCCAGTAAAGAGGTCTGATTCTGGAATGCCTTGAACTTTGCCAGCCTTCCAGAGGATCTGAAAGTCAGAAGTAGTAAGGCTTTGTGAGCTTAATGAACAGGGAGTGTGAGATATTTTCTATTCTCCCTCTGCTGGAAGTTGCAGGCACTGTCTCTGTGGCAGAAGACTCAGAGCCTTTAACTTGTCACCTGATCCTTCTGGCTGAGGTGGGAGTGGACAGGGCTGAGAAATGCTCCCCTTTACTCCACAAACCCAAGTCCCCCTAAGCAAGGTGGAGACTGGGCCTGTCCAAAGCCTTCTCTTCCCGGTTCAGTCTGTGTTCAGTGACCATTTCCTGATGCAGCTTTCAGAGCCTGCTTTGAACACCCAGAGAGTGCCTGACTTGTGGATTTTTAAACGGTGGCTCAGTGGGAGAGGCTCAGCTCTCCCACTGGACAGCCTGCCCAGCTAGGCACCTCTGTGGGTAGCTTGCAAATACAGTTCTCTCCAGACACAGTGTATGTGCTGAGTGGGTGTCTGCAAATGCACTTACCCGATGCTCTGTTTTTATAAAGCACGGGTTCCCAGCAGGGATCTGGTCCCCGCCCACTCCTCTCCTGCTTGCAGGCCACTGGAGTGTGTGTGTGTGGGTGTAATGTAAACAAAGGCAGTGAAGCTGCTGCAGGATGGAAAAAAATCCAACTTTTTCACCATGCGCTTCTCCCAGGTCTCTGCTCCTAAAAAATACTACGCAAACTAGCACTGGGATTTCAAAAAGTCCCCAAAACGCACCTCGAAAAACTGAAGATGAGCTGGGGTTTTCAGGTGGCTGAGGCAAAAGGATTGCAAATTTCAAGGCAACCTAGCAAGATGCTGTCTCAAAATAAAAAATAAAATGGTCTGGGGATGTGGCTCACTGACAAATCACTCCTGGGTTCAATCCCTAAATACCACCCCAAAAAAGAAAAAAAAATAATGCTACTCTGAAGACATTCTTGCTATATAATTTTTCTCTGTGCCTTTTGCAGCTGTAGTAGTTGAATAAAATAGTTGACTCGCTTTTAATGAATTAGCTAAGGGAATATTATTGTTTACATTGCAAATGCTAGTGTTAAATATCTTTTAAAAAGTTACTGTTTTAATCAGCTTTTTCATCTCTAAACCAAAATAACTATGAACAAACTTAAAGGGGAACTTTAAGTTTGGCTCATGGTTTGAGGTTCTGTCCAAGTCAGCTGACTCCACATCTTTGGGCCCAAGATGAGTCAAGACATTTTGGCAGAAGAGTGTGGGGAAGGAGACAGCTCAGGCCATAGCAATCAGGGAGCAGAAATTGTTCTCACCAGGGACGAAACATAAATCCTAAAGTTACACCACCAGTGTAACTTCAAGCCACACTTTACCTGCCTACAGTTATCATGCAGTTGACCCATCAGTGGATTAACCCACTGATTAAAACTCTCATAATCTATGATTTTACCTTTGAACCATCTTGCATTGTTTCACATGAGCTTTGGGGAGATAATTCATATTTAAACAATAACAGTTATTAAATTATTTCAACTTTTTAATTTTTATACTGACCCACTTAAAATTTTAAAGATCATATAATAATTTAAATAGTGTATCAAATTTATAATTTAAGTTAAAGGATACTCTGATTTTACTCAGCAACCAAAGACATTCCCTACCTTTAAAGAAAAAGTACAATACTTATACAACAGCGCCCCCTGCTGCTCTAACAAATTATTTCATTTACAAACATTTTGGCAACATTTTCCTGATAGCTTTATGTGAATTGGCTATTTGTTTCTTTTTCCTTCTGCCCCAATATGATAAATTTGAGACATGAAAATGTATTTTTTTAATCCTACTGAAAATTTCTAATTTAAATTTTATTCCCAAGGTTATCTCCTGGGGAAAACTTAAATCACTAATTTAGAGGCTTCCTGTTTCTCAAATTAGGTTGTTTGAAGTTTCATCATTCATATTAAATATTTCCATTAAAACTTGTTTTAGGTATTGGATGTAGCTCAGTTGTAGCAGATACCTGTAATGTACAAGGTAATGGATTCAATCCCCAGCATCACAAAGAGGAAAAAGAAAAAGAAATCCTTATTTTTTGTATTTATATTTGTGTGATTTTTAAAATTGAGTGACTTACAAACTTTATTTATAATGGTTACCATGTCCCATTTTACCTGAAAATTATAGTGAAAGTAAATATCACAAGTATCATACATAAATTTGTTTTTTCAAGACATATGTAGATAGGGGTGAAGTAATTGTCAGTCTCATTTATGGTTAAGGTCTCTGTGTTAACCCTGGTTCTCTTTTCTTGCATTCCATATCTAAATTTTCAGATAAGGAGAATACTATATATTCAACCCACACTTTTATGCTCCTCTTATCTGTATCAATTGCTAAAATTAATTTATCTCCTTTTAATTTTAATTTTGGTATGAAAGTATACTTTGACTTTTAACTGTTGAAAAAAATAAGTATTTGCTTTATATTAATACAAATGAAGGTTAGGTCAGGATGTCAAATAGCAAGTACAGCTGTGGAATTTATTTTTTCTTAATCTACCTCTACCTGCACAACTTAATATATTATTTTTGTTTAATTTACAAGTAAGTTATGCCTCAGTTTCAAATTTTTTTTAAAAGAGAGGGACAGTGAGAGAGAGAGAGAAAAAGATAGAGAATCATTTTTGTTTAGTTTTTCATGTGGCTTTCATTGCTCTGAGACTTTGTTGGGTACGTGGTGCTGGAGTTTAAACTCACCATGCAAGCCAGGCAAGTGCTGTAACTACTGAGCCACCGCTCTAGCCCCCAAATTTGTATTTTTTTTTAGCCTTAAAGAATAGCAGGACATAGATGGTGCCCACACCCAGCACTCCTGAACAAAAGTTTACGCCCTGGAAACTGGACATGGTCACTAAGGGTAGGAATAGTGCCTTTCTGTGTGTGTTGGGGGGGCTCTCTTCCCTAGTCCCCTAGTTGATTACCATCAAAGGAAAGAAGCTTTATATAAAGAGCTTAAGCAGGTTGCTAGTCACGCCATCCCACCACCTCTGGTTTCACAGCGGAGGGGTGGGAATTTATCCCAGAGGAGAGGAAGTAGCGCATAAGTAATTGAACTTGGGTAAAGCTGTTAACGCCCAAGCAAAATCCTGTTCAGTGTGTGGTGGTAGTGTCAGCAGCCCTAGGGATTATGTAATTCGCATGAACTAGGGACCCCAAATCTGTTCCTGGGAATAAGCCATGTGGCACTGCCATCTTGAGACTTCCCTGAGGGTTGGGCTGGACACACCTTCATCAAAAGTGAAACCAGACCCATCAGATACACTGGGATTAGGGACCTCAGTCTGGAGGAGTAGAGAATTGGCTCCAATTGCTCTGTGTTCTGGCTGGCTGCCCAGAGGGTTGTGTGAGATTAGGAACCCTCTCTCCTGCTCCTGGGATGTGCAATTGGAGTCTTCCTGCCCACCCTCTTATACACCGAAATGGGAGGAGTCTGTGATCTGAACCCTGCTCAAGAGGGCATATTTACCCAGGGTGGTCTCTGGTGGAAACTCTTGAACAAGGCAGGGACTAGTATCAGGCTCAGGTACCTTCAAACAAAAGGGACAGCCTGGACTCAGTGCTATCCCACACTTTCAGTCCCTGATTTCTATGCATAGCCAGGACTCCATAGGTCCTGAGCTCTCCAGGTGGGACTGGACTTCCACACCCCCTAGTGGTTGCATTTGAGACCTACATAAGCACTGGTATAGTTGGACTGGTGTCTCCTTCACTCCTGTCTTCCCTTGCTGGGACTGTGACAACACCATACAGCATCTCTTGGGGCCACTGAAGATCACAAGATATCCAAGAGTGGGGCAACAGTGATCCTGGGGAAGCTAACTTCAGGCTGGCCACTCTCCTTGGTGCAGTCAGAATCCCATACATCTATACCAGGATCCACAAGACTCCCAATAGCTCCTGGGTCCCTGGTTTAAGAGGGCCAGGAGTTAGGTCAAGCAGAAAATAATCTTCCCAAGAGTGCATCTCAGGTGGCACTGAACTCTACTCTCACAGGAAGCAGGAAAAGGCATTGTTAATTACCCCTCTACAGCAGAAAACTATTGTGAGACCTTCTGGGAATCCCCACTGCCAACAGAGATTACCAAATTTCATTCCCTCCAATAAGCTCAACTGGGAAGAGACTCCAGCTAGAAGTTAACTGTGAAATGCACTCCCCCACGGTACACATTGACCGAGGCAGCAAAAACTCAGAACCTTCTCAACTCGCTTTTTTTGTTGTTGGTTTTTCTTATTTTAATTTTTAAAAGTTTTTTGAAATTTTTTATGCTTTTTATCTTTATTATTACTGAAATTGGTATTCTTGGAGATTAATAGCTAAAACCATAGGAGAAAACATACTTATACATTGAGAAAACACACTTATACATGGACATTGAATAACACCCTATTAAATGAAGCATAGATCCAAGAAGACATGAGAACAGTAATTAAGGAATTCTTGGAAGAGAATGAGAATGAAGACACAACATACCAAAACCTCTGGTACGGCATGAAAGCATTCTTTTATTTTTTTTAAGAGAGAGGGACAGTAAGAGAGAGATTGACAAGGAGAGAAACAATTTTCATTTAGTTTTTCATATGGCTCTCATTGTTCCAAGACCTCAGTGTGTACATGGTGCTGTGGTTTGAACTCATGTACTTGTGCACGTTGGGCAAGTGCCATAACCACTGAGACTCCACTCCAGCCCCACATGAAAGCATTCTTAAGGGGAAAGTTTATTGCACTGAGTGTCCACATTAAGGATCAGGAGAGATCCCTAACAAATAAGCTTATGCTGCAATTCAAATCTCTACAAAAGGAACAGTCTAATCCCAAAGCCAGCAGAAGACAGGGAATAATTAAGATCAAAGCTGAAATCAATGAAATTGAGAACAACAACAACAACAACAAGAAAAAAACAATAAAAACAAAGAGCTGGTTCTTGGAAAAATATAAATAAAATTGAGAGACCACTAGCTAATCTAACTAAAAGACGGAGAGAATCAAAGCAAGTAAACAAAATAATCAGTGAAAAGGAGTTAGTCAACACTTACCATATTAAAATAAACAGATTTTCAGAACATATTTTAAAAACTAAACTCGTCTAAATCAGATAATCTGGGAGACATGGAAAAATTTCTAGACACATACAACATCCCCAATTGACACAGGATGAACTTGAAATCATAAACAGCCCAACATCAGGCACAAAACACACATATACATGGAGATTAAATATCACCCTATTAAATGAAGAATGGAAATGAGAACAGTGCATACAGAAATTAAAAGTCTTCAAAAGAAGAAAAGTCCAGGACCTGATGGATTCTCTGCTGAGTTTTACCACACTTTTGAAAAAGAGCTAATGCCTCTACTTATTAAACTATTCCAAGAAATTGAAAAAAAGGGGATTCTCCCAAATACATTTTTATGAACCAATCATAACTCTGATATCAAAACCCAACAAGAGCACATAAAAAAAAAAAAAACTACAAACCAATATCCCTCATAAACATCAAGGCAAATATCTTTAATAAGGTTCTTGCAAACTGCATTCAAAAAAACATCAAGAAGTTAATTCACATGATCAAGTGGCTTCATTCCAGGTATGCAAGGGTGGTTCAATATTAGTAAATTAAGTAATGTGATTCATCATTTA
Source organism: Aplodontia rufa (assembly GCA_004027875.1). Classification (NCBI taxonomy): domain Eukaryota; kingdom Metazoa; phylum Chordata; class Mammalia; order Rodentia; family Aplodontiidae; genus Aplodontia; species Aplodontia rufa. The sequence continues at coordinate 54,472 of PVKS010006592.1, read as the reverse complement.
AACAGAATTAAGGACTAAAGCCATATGATCATCTCAATAGATGCAGAAAATGTCTTCAATAAATCCAACACCCATTTATGTTCAAAACTTTAGAGAAAGTAGGGATCAAAGGAACTTAACTTTGTGAAGGCCATATATGACAAGCCTTCAGGTAGTATAATATTAAATGGAGAAAAATTGAAAGCATTTCCACTAAACTCAGGAACATGACAAGGCTGCCTAGCTCTCACCACTTTTTCAACGTAGTCCTAGAAAACCTGACTGGAGCAATCAGGAAAGAGGAGGAAATCAAGGGATAAGAAGAGGAAGTCAAACTATCCCTTTTTTGCTGATAACATGATCCTATCTGTTAGATCCAAAAAACTCCACCGGAAAACTGCTAGAGTTAATAAACAGATTTTGCAAAGTAGCAGGCTACAAGAACAACACCCATAAATCAATAGCTTTTCTATAACCCAACAATTTTAGGGCAGAAAAAGAAATCAGGATATCAGTCCCATTCACAGTATCCTCAAAAAGAATAAAATACTTGGTAATTAACAAGAGAAGTAAAAGACCTCTACAAGGAAAATTATGGAACACTGAAAACAAATTGCAGAAAATCTGAAAAGATGGAAAGATGCTCCATGTTCTTGGTTAGGCAGAATTAATATAATTAAAATGACCATTCTGCCGAAAGCACTATACAGATTCAGTACAATCCCCATCAAGATTCCAATGTCCTTCTTGCAGATATAGAAAATGCAATTCTCAAATTCATTTGGAACAACAAGAAACCCAGAATAGCCAAAACATTATTAAGCAAGAAAGATGAAACAGGTGGTTTTGCAATACCAGATCTAAAATTATACTATAGAGCTGTAGTACTAAAAACAGCATGGTACTGGTATCAAAATAGGAATGAAGATCAATGAAATAGAGTAGAAGACTCTGAGACAAACCCACAAATCTTTAAACACCTGATCTTTGACATGGGAGGTGGTCAAAATATAACATGGAGGAGAGACAGCCTATTCAACAAATGTTGCTGGACAAACTGGACACCCACTTTCAGAAAATTGAAATTAGATCCTTATCTCTCACTTTGCAACAAAATCAAATCTAAATGGATCAATGAATTAGGAATTAAACCAGCTACCATACAACTGCTAGAAGAAAAATTAGGTCCAACACTCTAAGCATATGGCTGTTGGCAATGACTATCTCAACAAGACTCCTAAAGTGAAAGAATTACCATCAAAAATCAGTGAGTGGGATGCAATCAAACTAAAAAGTTTCTTTACAGCCAAGGAAATAGTAGAAATAGTCAAGTAACAACCTACAGAATGGGAAAGAATCGTTGAGCAAGCCAACGAATACATGAAAAAGTGTTCTAAATCATTGGCAATCAGATAAATGCAAATCAAAACTACTTTAAGATTTCACCTCACTCTAGTCAGACTGGCAAAGATGAAGAATACAAACAATAACAAATGCTGGAGGGATTGTAGGGAGATAGGAACACTAGCACACTGTTGGTGGAATTGCAGACTGGTCCAGCTTCTCTGGAAAGCAGTATGGAGACTCCTCACAAAACTAGCATTGTATCCACTATATGACCCAGCTATCCCTCTTCTGGGTATTTTTCCTGAGGAGTTAGAATCATCACATGACTGCAACATAGCAAAATCTACGTTCACAGCAGCTCAATTTACAATAGCTAAATTATGGAACCAACTCAGATACTTTACTGGATGAAAGTTCTGGTATGTATATACACACAATGGAGTTTTACTCAGCTATTAAAAGGGTGGAAATGGAAGAAATCATGCTGAGCAAAGTTAGTCAAACCGAGAGTCAAGGGCCAAATATTTTCCCTCATTTGTGGAGGCTGCAGCTAAACCCAGGCTTGGGAGTAAGGTAGACAAACTCATGTATTAGATCCATAGAACAAAACTGCAATGTGGGTAAAGGAAGGGAGGGATACAGGTGGGTAATAGGGGGGACACTCCTGGGGGTAAATCTAGTATCCAGAAACTATACACATTTTATATTATTTTGTTAAAAATTCCAAGCATTTATAAGTATGTTGCTGTATATACTATAGTCATATATGTGAAAAATGTTCTTCATAGGTATAAGAATTATATAACTATACTTGTGTTTTTTTAGGAACAGTAAGAACCAGAAGAAAGGCTAGGGATCAGGGGAGGGGAGGAGGGACAGAGAGGGATGCGGGATGTAACATTGAACAAATTGTATTACTGAATTGTATGCATCTAGGAATGTGTGACAATTAATCCCATCATTACGTAAAACTAGAATGAAGTAATGAAAAAATTTTTAAAAAAGTAAATTTTGGGCTGGAGTGGTGGCTCAGTGGTTACATAGCTTGCCTGCCATGCATGAGAATATGGGTTCAAACCCTGGGACTTCATATACAATGAAGTGTGTCAGAGCAATGAAAGCCACATGAAAACCTAAATGAAAATTAATTTTCCTTTTTTATTTCTCTCTCTCACTCTCCCTCTCTCTTCAAAAATAAATAAATAAATAAATAAAATAAAGATTTATATAATCAATTTGAATTTATTATAATGGATCTTTCCCATATAGGACCAAATTGTTGAGAATTCTTTTTTTTTTTAAGAGAGTAGGACAGTAAGAGAGAGGGAGAACGATAAACAATTTTTATTCAGTTTTTCGTGTGGCCTTTGTTGCTCCAAGACTTCATTGTGTACGTGGTGCTGGGGTTCAAACCCATGTACTCTTATATGCCAGGCAAGTGCCGCTACTGCTGAGTCACCACTGCAGTCTGAGAATTCATATTTTTAAATGAAAAATCTAACAATATAGCAAGTAAAAACAAGTACACTGTTATCAATATGCATTTTGATAGTCTTCAATAGTTGGAAGACAATATTAAAGAAAAAAGGGTTAAGGAAGGTAAAGATTACAGTGAAGAATTTAAAAAAATTACATGCAGAATAGGCATCTTCTATTCATCCAGCATTTATTAAATGATTATATTTCGTGTACTATCTGAAGATCTGAGGTAAAAAGCGGACTAAGTGTATGCTCCACAGAGCTTACCAACTAATGGGGTTTGTACCTAGGGATTAAAACAAAAAGTCATCTACTATTCATATTAGGTATTTTAAGGAGATGAAGAATTATTCTCAGCATGAAAATAAGTGTGTTTTGAGCATAAACAAAATGATTATATTTTAATTGGTAGCATATTTAGAAAATAAAATCACAGTCATCACTTGGTTTTTGTGGGGAATTGGTTCCAGGATCCCCTGCAGATACCAAAATCTATAAATGCAAACTCAGACATCAAATGTTTTCTCTCATATGTGGAAGCACGAGTAAAATAAAGGAAAAGGGGAGGGAAGGATAAGATTACATGAAGAATCATTCAAATACATGATAGTAGACAAGCTAAAGGAAGTCTAGTCGAGCAAAGGAAAGAGAAGAAGAGAGAAGGGGAAGCACAGGGAAAAGAGGATGGAAAAGGGGGTGGGAGTATATTTAGCACCTCTAAGATAATTACTAATTCCCACGTAATCAATAAAAACTGGAAAACTGAAAAAAATCAAAGTGATCAGTAGAAAAAAAGGGAGGTTGTGAGGGAGGGAGGAAGTGCTCAGGAGGGATATTAGCCAAGTTCTGTTCCTGTATTGTGTGTATATATGAATATGTAACAACAAATGCCATCATTATGTACAACTATAAGGTACCAATAAAAAATGAAAAAAAAAATCTATAGATGCTTATGTCCCTTACTTTAAAAATGGTATAATATTTTCATGTAACCTATGTGCATCTTCCTTTATACTTTTAACTCATTTCTAGATTGTTTATAATTTAACCTATTACAATTTAAATACTACAAAAATAGTTATTAGGTTTTATTGTTTAGGCATAATGTCTTGAAAAAAGATGTTTATATGTGTTTGTTACAGATGCAGGTTTTTTTCCTGACTTTTTATTTATCTGTAGTTGATTTAATCTATGGATATGGAACTCACAGATGAAGAGAATAATTTATTTGGGAAATAATTTATTTTGGAAATACATTCTCTTCAATAACCATAATAATCCTAAAAATAGTACTAAAAATAGTAACATGAAATATAGTGGAAGTATTTAAAATCTGAAGCAACTTGAAGTATTTAGAAAAATATTTTTAAATTAAATGACTGCTGATTCTTCCATCTTTTGCCAGTGTATTGTACCTCTGAAGATAGCTTTCTCAAATTATTTGATAAATAGATTAGAGTAAGGATCTTCAGTTTATATATAGAATAATATATATAGGGTATGTGTATGTGTGTGCGTGTATATATATATATATATATGATCTTCAAATTTATAAATGAGTACCAGAGACAGCCTAGTAATGAATGAAGTATCATTGCAAATCATTCACTATTAGAATATAATCTTTTGGAAAAAGCAGATAATAAAAGCACAAAAAAGTCAAATTCTAAAGATATCTCAAGTTTCTTACCTTTACTGTATATGAGAATTATAGGTAGTTTATTTAGAGGGTAGTCACTCTGGGGTATGTATCAAGTTTAAATTTTTACTAAGTGCCACAAGTGTCTCTATTACATTTGGGACATACTGTTCTAAGATGGTCTTTTACAGAACTTGTGATCTTGATATGGATGACTTTCTTTAGTGCTAATCAAAAGAATTTTTCCAGAATGTTGCTGTTTTTATCAAACTCTGTAGAAATTGGCATTCACAGATATCTTAGAATAAAGTTTGGAGTCTTGGAATTATCACTGACTAAACAATACTAGGTTTCTCCCTGTAAGGGGCAAGTCTGATAGCATCTATAAACATTTGTATTATATTGTAGATTTAAGGAAAAGGATCCAATGATATTTCCTGAATAAGCAATGGAGATCCATTGTAACTTGAAGTTCCTCTTTTCTTGATAAAATTGATGATATATTTTCTTGAGCTCTTTGAAAGAAGTTAGAGGACGTTTGCACCAGAGTGGTTTCTGTTTGTGATCAGAGTCTGGTGATGGAAGGGAAGGGTGCTCAGCTACACTGCATGTGTTTAATCCCCATGTGAACCTGCCACCTGTCAGCTATCAACTTGAACAACTTAACTATCCTTCCTAAGCCCATATTTTTCAGTCTGGGGGACTGGATTAGTAATAGTAACTACCTCATTAGGTTATGGTGACTAAATCAGAAAATACATATAAAATAATTGCAACCACTCCTGGCACAAAGAGAAAAATTGGTTTTCCATTTAGATACACTCCTCAAATTAGTCCTTGACTTCAGTTCCATTACTTTGTAGTTTTCCCCCTCCTTTTTATCCTAATGACCAGTTGTTTTTGAAACTTTCCAGTTGTATCTGCCATTTTTGTCAAATGAAAAGCAAATTTTAAAATTTGAAACCTCTGAAACTTTTAGGAGGGCAGTTTAGGTCAAGCCATTAGTAGGTATGCTTTTCAAAAGATCTGTTATTCTGTCATGTCCTTATCTATGAATAGACCTGTACTGATATGCACTCCCTCTTATCCAGTTTATCAGATGAATTGGTAACTTATATAGAGATCCAGCGTCAAATGCAGTTTTGATAAAATTTTCCAAAGAACTTAATTTCTGCAAATTTTGAAAAAAAGAACCAAACAACTTTTTTTTGTTTGTTTGTAATATAGGTAAAGTCAGCTTTATTTTTTGCAAATGGAGGAGTGGAGAACAAAATTTTAGGATTTTTCAGGTGTTTCTTAATCACCATTCATTAAGGATATATTTATTCTTTTTTTGTTTTGTTTTGATCAGTTTTATTAGGGTGTAGTTAACATGCAAAGAAATACACATTGATGAGTTGTGACCAATGTATACATAATCATGTAACCATCACCTTTATAAGCCATATAGCCTTCTGTATTTCTCTTTCGCTTTAAACAAACAATGTTCATTAGATATTAATCATTCCCATTGGTTGTGGTATTATTTTCACTTAGAACAGTTTGGTCCTCAGCAGCTCATCTCTGAATTTGGCTACAGATGTTCTCCATTTCTTCTAGGCATTTCTAGCTACCTTAGCATGTTGCCCTATTTTTTTTTCTCACCCAAGTACTACTCTTATCTAAAGATAGACAAAACTCAGCTCAACCCTTGAAAGAAAAATCAAGATATAATGATGGAAGAGAAAAGTAGCTCAGGAGGTAGCAGCTTGGAAAATTAAACCTAGAAATTATGGATGATCTTGACTCCAAGTCACAGCCTAAGGTAGATAATTTAGTAAAGAATTCTTAAAGTCAGCCCTGCTCCTTTTATATCACTGGGAAGATAAACTTAAAAGGTGTTCCTAGAGATTTCCATGTTGTTTGTTATGTTGTTTAACTGATTAAAGTAACTAATAGTTACTCTGAGAGAGAAAGCATTGTGCTTTTGTAATTTGTAGAGCTATTCATTTTAGAATCTGATCCTTAAAAATAGTGTATGGGTGGGAGGCTGATTCCTCTCAGAAATACTTTCCTGTCATTTCATAGAGTATAATTTTATCACCCCAGCATGTACCTGAGCAGCTCTCTAGCAGTAATTTACAGGTAAAGAAACTGAGACCCAGAGAGGTAAATTAGCTGATATAAGTCACATGCATAAGTAAATCAACATGTTTCTTCACCTTGTTCTGCCCAGCACTTTTCTGACATGTTGGGAAACCATTTTGTCTCAATTATATAACATATTTATTTCTATAAATCTACTTTAGAAAGCCAAAGACATCTCTCTAGATTTTTATTGTCTTGTACAGCTAAAGTTTAATCAGGGCTTTTTAATCTGTTTATACAGTTGTTCCCATGGGGGAGGAAAACTATTTTTTTCTCTCTCAATCCTAGGTTCATGGCCAAAGCTGCTAAGGCAAAAAACACAGTAGCAAAAGAAAATCATACAGATTTGTTTAACAGAAGTTTCTTGTGGCAGAGTAGCCTTCATAAGGAAGTGAAGGTTAGATCAAAGACTACTTAGTAATGGAGACATATGATAGGGTAAAGGAGATATGATCTAATGGTAACAATTGGGGAAACTTACCATGACCTGTTTATTCATATTCTTTTCTGTGACGTTTCATGTTTAAAGATAAGGACGTTTCTTTCCTTCTTGTATGGGAAGGCACTTCTCAATTCAGAATCTTAAGACCTATTGCAGGTTTTGGGATATAAAACAGATTTTCATTATTATGACTTCAGAAAATGTAATGTATTTGAAACTTTCAAAAATTCTTTTTTCCCCTTTAATATCATCTTAAATACTAAATAAATGTGTTTTTGACACTTCGAAAAAAAAAAAAAAGACCTATTGCAGAGGAGGTAAATAAATCCTTCCTAAGTTGTTTACCTGCTTTAGGTCAAAAGGGAGGAGAAAGACCAGGGAAATCTTCCTGCCTCTTACTCTTAGGTTTTTCAGTATGGTAAGGTAGCATGTTTTTGGGGGTAGTTGGTCCTGAACACCATCATTCCTCTATCCTAATCCTCCTGAATATTTATTGAGGATCTTGATAGAGAATATAAAATTTTCTTTATTATGTCAGTAGTAGAAATGAAATAGATTCAGAGATTGAAGGCTGGGTAAAAGTTTCTACGAACCGCAACATTTTATTTAACCCACAGGGAAAAAATAAATAGTGCACTGGATTTGTCCAGTCAGTAATTTATGGCTAAACTTTAAATTTTATTTGACAAATTCAATAGAGTGGAGGGGGTTTTAGTTTTGTCATAAATGAAGGTAGCTATTTTCCTGAAAAAAACTTTTTTTGTCCTTGTGGATTTAGTTTTGATGGTGGGAACAAGAAGAAGATGGTATATATTTGTTTTCTAGCTGAAGATGAATTTATATTTTTAAATTTTATTTAAAAATGAAATTTCTGAACTAAATTCCAAATTGGTAATTACTAATATTGTTCATTTTTATATAACAGGATAGACATGATTCAGTTGATGTTCAAAGTATTTGCCATGTGTGGCACATGAATATAGATGCCCTTCCAGAATGGATAAACTGCCTAATACAGAAAGTAAGTTTCTTAATTTCTGAATAAAATTAGGAATATTATTGTCATCCTTTTAGAGCTAGTTTTCATAGATGCTTTGTTTCAAGACGTGTGAGATGTTATGTTACTCTTGAATGCACTTGTTCGCTTCCTCATTATTATTATTGGAGTAGTCCACGTACTTTTCTGTTTTGGACTTTATGCTTGATATTTCCCCTTATTTGAATGTTCTTCTCATAGACACACACCTGGTTTGTTCTCTCATTTCCATAGTTCTTTATTTTCAATGAGAAATACCCTGGCCAACCTATCAACCGTCCCTTCCCCTCATTTTTCTTATTCACACTGCTGTTCTCCTTTGTCTGCTTCATGTACCTACCTATATTTTATAGACTCATGCACACTCTAAGTAATATGCACTACTTTACTTATAAATATACTGAAGTGTGTATATAACATATATAATCACATACACACACTCATATATACACATTCACCCATACACATATAGAACTTACTTATCTTACTAATTGCCTAGCCTCCTCCATTAGACCCCAAGCTCCATGGTGTCAAGAATTTTTACATTTTGGTTATTGTTATATCGCATCTAGGATAGTACCTATTAAATGAATGAAATATCCATGTGTATCATTCATGTATACATACATACATACCTAATATAAAATAAGCTAGATAATTAATGACTTTTAATGGTATAATCAAAATGAAAATGCTGGACTTGAAAGGATCCTTAGTAAAATATTATGAGCAAGAACTTACCTTGTGAATAGCATGGTAATTTTTCACAATGCAAAATACCTGCCTTAGAAAAGCATAAATAATATGATTTTTTGGAAAAATACATTTGTATTTGTCCACTGAGAAGTTTACTTTTTTTGTTGTCAATAAAATAGCATTTGGTAGCAATTCGTTGCATCCATTCTTCACATTGTAATGATGTCCTGGGAGAATGCCAGTGCACTATTTGTGTCTTGAATTTCACAAATATATTAGGACACTACAAATGTTCCACTATCTTTGTTGAAAAGATCATTTTAAGCCAGTTCATTATTAATTTCTAAACCGAGTATAGAAAATTATTATCTGATATAAGCAATCAATATCTTTTGGTCGTATGTAAAAAGCCCGGAAAAACTTATTCTGTTGGTTGAGTAAAATTCTCTCTTCTGGTGCTTGGTATGCAAGAAGTGTATCAAAACAGACACTTTTCTGTGAGATTTTACTTGCAAATTAAGCTCTGTACACTGATTTGCTTCCTAGTTCCATAGAGTAGTTTTCTTTTCATTAGTTCACACTGTATCTATATTCAGCCTATTGTTTAGGAAATTCTTTTGGGGGGATTCTTAGGAGTATTGTTTGGATGGGTATAAATTGCAATATGTTATCATTCTAGAACTTTGTAGCTGCTTATCTCTGTTTATTGGAAGGCTTGTTTCCATTTGCTGTTCTGTCTACTAATCAGAAAACAGAAAGCTAGCCCTTTCTGTAGCATAGAAAATTTTCATGTGGTTGGCATTTTTCTTTCTTTCTTTCTTTCTTTTTAACACGCATTCTCTTTGGTTGCTTTATAATGCAAACATTGTTTTTATTTTCCTTTATTACCTGTAGGCCCAGTGGACAGTTGGAAAACTGAATTGCCCGTTCTGTGGGGCCCGTTTAGGGGGCTTTAATTTTGTCAGCACTCCAAAATGTTCCTGTGGCCAGCTTGCAGCTGTACATCTCTCCAAGAGCCGGACTGATTATCAACCAACACAGGCAGACAGACTAATGAGACCATCTCTAAAATACTTGCCACATCCTAGAGTTCAGTCAGGTTGTGACAAGGAAACTCTGCTGACAGGTGGTGGCTCCAAAAACAGAAATCACAGGCTTTTAAACATGGCCCAAAATAATACTGGCCTTGGAAGATTAACAGAAGCACTCTGCCTGGAGGTGCGATCAACACATTTTGAGATGAAGAATGAAAAATTGCTTTTTAAAACATCAGATCCAAAATACCAGCTTTTTGTTCCCCAGCTTATGTCTGGTAGGTGTACTTCAAGAGCTTTTCATAGAAAATCACAGAGTTTGGATCTGAACATCAATGAGAAACTGACTTTATTACCCACTTTATATGAAATACGTAGTAAGACTACTGCCTATCCCGGGCTAAATGAAACACAGCCTGTTGCCCTTGCAGGCTTGCCGTTACAGTCCACTAAAAATAGCTGTTCCTTTCAGAATCCATCCAGTTTTGATCCTGATATGCTGCTGCAAAGATTTTCAGTGGCTCCCTGTGAGACCCAAACACAAAGAGGACAAGAATTTCAGTGTGGTCTAGAAGCCTCTTCAGTGTATTCTGACCACACCAACACTAACAACCTGTCTTTCCTGATGGACCTGCCCTCAGCTGGCAGGAGCATGCTGGAGGCCTCAGACCAAGAAGAGCATCTCTCTCCTCTGAACTTCCTGCGCTCAACTAGTTTTTCATTGGGCACCATTAACCAGAGGTTGAATAAGAGAGAAAGGAGCAAGTTGAGGAATCTAAGAAGGAAACAACAAAGGCATGAAAGATGGCTACAGAAGCAGGTAATTTTTCAATTAAGAGTTAACTAAAAATTCTATATTTTTAAGTATTGGAGTTTGGGGAATAGAGCTAACTTTGAATACTTGTATTACAAAAACTGAGTTTAATTTTTGAAACAACATTTCTCTCTAGGTATACTTAATAATCATACAGCCCTATTATAGTTGGCATGTGAAACACTTTCTATGTTTTACCTATGTTTATAAAAAGCTTTTTTTGTGTGCTTTTCCCCAATTCTTCCAATATTTTAGAGGAATATTAGTCTCATGATATTAAAACTAAATTGTTTATCACAAACATTTTAAATTTATTATGTGCAAGGATTGTTTTGCAGTGATTTTATTTTAGTTTAAGTTGAAAAAAAAGTTTCTCTAAATCCAAATCAGGCAATAAATTCATTCACTTTTCATCACATTTATTTAAATGATTATTTTCTAAAAATCTTATTATGTGCTCACATGTTCCATATATCATTAGCTGTGCTAATTGGTGAACATTATCTAAAGGATAATTTTCCTCACTATAATTTTGTAGGAGAATTTGCTTCTCTATGATTTGAACTTCTTGGGTGTCCCATAATAATGTGCTCCAGAGTGGATTGTAGAAAAGGACTGAACAATAAATGTTAGATGCTTTGAAAACCAATTAAAACCAGTGAATGAGGTGCTATAAAAATTTAGAAGTTTGAGGACTGGTGTATTTCTGTATAAACTTTTTTTTGTAAATTTCACATATTATTTGTTCATTAATATAGATGGTATTTATAATTAATTACATATTGAATATTAACAATGTTCACAGAACTAAAATATACAAAGCTGCAACTTCATATAATATTTCATTCTTTTAAAGACAATTAAGTGAGCCCAGTGGCTTGTGATCCTAGTGACAGAGTCAATAAAACAAAATAGCTGCAATGAGTATTTCAGTCAGATTAGGTGGGCTTTTTTACATAGTATTATTATAATTATAGATAATTAATTTTGAATAGTTAAATGCTCTAATAAAAGCATTTAAATTATTAGCAAGTTATGGTGATGTGAAGTTAAGGTATACTTTAGATAGTGTAAAAAGTGAATAATATTTATCATTAATATAATATGCTTCATAGTATAATTTACTAAGGCTATAAAATTCAAAATGTTTTTGGAGAATTTGACTTATGCCTTGATAAATTGGAGATGATCATATGTTAAGTGAATATTCAAAGAGAATACCTTAAAAACAATGTGGGAAGCTCTGAAATAACTTTCTAGAAAATAGAAATTTAAAACAAATATGAAAATTATATTTTCTTCATACTATTAATAAATAACATTTGCAACTTTTAAAATATATTTAATTTGGGGGTTAGTACTTCTGAAAGCAACAGTTACATTATTGATCATTTTCCAGCATAGAAATACTCTATTTTGCACAGTTTAGAACAAAGCAAGAACATTTTTTTTGTGTGTGTGTGTTTGTTTATGTATAGCTGGAATTATTTTTTTTCTTTTTCATCCATACACATATACTTGATCAATTTGCTTAGTTGATTGGTCAGAGTTATTGAGTATTAGATCTGTGATAGGTTTATGTAGGGAATGGCATGGCAGAATTCTGATAAGTTTGATTGGTTGCACAAGAACTACAGGCAAATGCACAATATCTCTAGCAGAAAATTTAAGAGTAGAGCAACATAGAAATCTTACGTTGGTAATTTGAGTATATACCATAGAGCCAGAAAGAATAATAATAATTTTTTAAAAGTCCATCATGCTAATTCAAGCAAATTCTAGCAGGAGTTAATATCTGAGATAAATTAATGGCATAGTTATTCAAATCATTCTGTTTTAATAAAGATTAATTAATTCTATAAGCATTCATCAAATGTCTATTTTGGATACCATGCCTTTGGGTAATGACTTCAATGTAGACACTGTCCTTTTTTAAATAAAGAAGGTAAGCATACAAAATATAAAATACTAGTTACTATTGTTAATATTTCCTTAAATTGTTTTATGTATTTTCTTAATTGAAATAAAATTGTACATATTTATGGAGCACCATGTTTTGATACATATATACATTGTATAATATTCAAATAAGAGTGAGCATGTTTATCTTCTCAAACATTATTTTGATAAAAATACTCAAAATCCCTCTTCTGGGCTGGGGGTGTAGATCAGTGGTAGAGTGTTTGCCTAGCAAGTATTAGACCATGGTTTCAATTTTAATTACCGCAAAAAAATAGTGTTCAAAAGCCCCTCTTCTACCTTTTCTGAAATATATAGTACAAATCATTATCTATTGTAACCCTATTATGTTACAGAATACCAGAACTTATTTTTCCTATTTCTCCTGTGAGTTAGTATCCATTGACCAACTTTTTCACTCCTCCCTGTTCCTCCACAGCTTTCAGTTAAAACTATCTACTCTCAACTTCTGAGATCAATTTTTTTTAAGATTCCATGTATAAATGGTGTTTGATTTCTCTGCCTGTCTCATTTCACTTAATGTAACTGACCTCATCTTTCCTTCATGTAGTCACAAATGTTAGAATTTCATCCTTCTTATTACTGAATAATATTCCATCATGTATTTATACACTGTTTTTTTTAACTCATTCATCTGCTGATGAACACTCAAGTTGTTTCCATTTCTTGGCTATTGTGAATAGTGCCTCAATAAATATAAGAGTAGATATGTGTCTTCAACATACTGATTCTATTTCCTTTAGATATTGACCACCTAGTAAGATTGCTGGATCATATGGTGGTTCAATTTTTAATTTTTCTTAATGACAGTACTATTTTACATTCCCACCAATGTTATATAAAGGTTCCTTTTTCTCCTTTTCCTCACTAACACTTATCTTTTATTTCTTTCGTAATAGCCATTTTTAAAATTATTCTTATTTAAATATATATATATAAATGTATATATAAATTATTCTTTTTATATATACATGACATTAGAATATACAATGACATAATTATAAAAGCATGGAATATAACTCGTTCTAATTCAGTCCCCAGTATTTCCCCTTTCCCTCCCTTCTTCCCAGCCTCTGTTCTTTTTTGACATACATAGCAATAGAATATACATTGATATGTTTATAAAAGCTTTGAGTATATCATGTTCTAATTCAGCTCCCAGGATTTCTTTCCATTCCATTCCTCCCACTCACTATTCTTTGTAGATATAAATGACAATAGGATAAACATTGACATTATTTTAAAACCATGGAGTATAACTTATTCTAATTCAGTCTCCAGAATTCCACCCTGCATTCTCTTCCCTCTACTGATCTTTCTGTTATTTACTTATAGTTTTAATTTGAATTTAGTGACTAGTTAATGTATATATTGATGAGATTCACTATGATAGGTTCATATATGAACATAGGAAAGTTAAGTCTGATTCATTCCATGAACTTTCCCTATCTCATTCCTCCTTCCTCCATTTCCTTCCCCTTTGTCTATTCCTCTGATCTTTTCTTTATTTTGGGTCTGCTTCTACATATCAGAGAGAACATTTGACCTTTGAGACTGTCTTATTTCACTTAGCTTGATAACCTCCAGTTCCATCCATTTGTGGCAGATGACATAAAGTCATTCTTCCTTATAGCTGTGTAATATTCCATTGTGTGTATATGCCACATTTTTTCCCCATTAATCTGTTGAAGAGCAACTTGGTTGGCTCCATAGCTTATCTATTTTGAATTGTGTGCTATAAACATAGTAATAGTCATTCTAACAGGTATGATACCTCATTGTGATTTTGATTTGTATTTCTCTGATGTTTAGGGGTGCTGAGAATTATTATCATATACCTGTTGGCCATTTTTTGAGAAATGTCTATTTAAATTGATTGCTTGTTTTATAAATAGGTTGTGTATTTGTTTTTGTTATTGAACTCTTAAGAGTCCCTTATATAGTCCATACCTCAACCCTTTGTCAGTTGTATATTTTGAAAATAATTCATTCCATTCTGTAGGTTCTTTATTCTGTTAATTGCTTCCTTTGCTGTGCAGAAGCTTCGTATCTTGATGTAATCCCATGAATTATTGCTTTTTTTTTAACCTGTGCTTTTGGGGTCTTGATTAAAAAAATTGCCTATTCCAATGTCTTGAAATATTTACCTCATCTTTTCTTCTAGTATTTTCATACTTATCAGTATTGTTCTAAGTCTTCAATCCATTTTGAGTTTATTATTGTATATAGTAAGAAATAAAGGTCTAGTTTCATTCTTCTGTATATGGATATGATCTTTCCCCAATATATGTTCTTAGCATTTTTGTTGAAGATTAGTTGGTTGTAAATGCATGGATTTACTTATTGCCCTTCTGTTCTTTTCTATTTGCGTATATGTTTGTTTTTATACCAATACAGAGTCGTATTGATTACTACAACTTCAGAGTATATTTTAAAGTCAGGTAGCATAATGCCTCCTGATTTGTTCTTTTTGCTGAATATTGCATTGGTTATTTTATTTTATTTATTTTTGTATAGTCCCATACAAATTTTAGTATTTTTTCTGTGAAGAATATCATTGGTACTTTGATAGGGATTGCATTGTGTTTGTGTAGTATGGACAATTTAATAAATTTATCCTCCAATCCATGAACATAGGATGTCTTTCTATTGGTTGTGTATGTGTGTATGTTCTTCAGTTTCTTTTATCACTGTTTTGTAATTTTCCTTGAAGAGATCTTATATATTTTTTAAAGTTCTTAAATAGTTGGTTAGGAAATTTGGATTTCTGACTATCATTTGACATTTTTAATGTATTTTTTTGTAAGCTAGAAATCTTTCAGGAGCATATACCATGATAGAAAGTGTTAATGTTACTACAAAATGTAAAGCTAGAGATTTAAATGAAATTAATGTTGAAGTAGAAACTACAGCCAGTTTTGTGGTTCTGTTTAGCAAAGGTTAACTGAGCATCAACTTTGGGGAAAAACATAGCGTTGAACTGTATTTCGCTAAAAAACTTTTTTTTTTATCCAGTGTAATTCAATAAAATTTATGTTTGACATGTAGCCTTGGGTTCATGTAATGACCATCACAATGGGGATGCAGAACCATTGTATCATCCCCTAAACTCCTTTATGCTAATTACCTTTAAAAATCATATTTTTGTCTCTCCTTCAACTGCTCTGTTCTCTATTACTATAGTTTTGTCTAATTGGTAATGTTATAAAAGGCTAGAATATTATCATATTATATATCATAGTATATAACCATATACTATGTAATCTTGAGATTGACTTCTTTTATCCAGGAAAATTGCTTATGAGATTATTCCAAGTTGTTCCACATGCTTACAATTTGTTTTTGGGGTTTTTTTTATCGCTCAGTAGTATTGCATTGTATGAATGAAGCATGCTTTATTATTCATCAGGACAGGTAGTTTGATAACAGGTTTTGGTAATTATGAATAGAGATATCATAAACTTTGATGTGCATGTTTTTGTGAACTTAAATTTTCATTTTTCTAGGGTAAATACTCAGGAGTGGGATTGCTAGATCATATGGTAAGTGTCTATTTAACTATATAAGAAACTGTCAAATACTTTTTGAGAATGGCTCTACCTTTTTGCATTCTAAGTATCTATGGATGAGACTTTCATTTTCTCTGTATCCTTGAAAGAAAACACCTGGTATTATCATTTTTATGTTAGTTATTTGAATACTGTAGATATTTAGTTTTATTACATTGTGGTTTTTATTTGCATTTCTGTAATGATGTTGGAACATTTTTCATGTGCTTATTTTTCATTTGTATATATCCTGAAGTAATGTGTCTGGTCAGATCTTTTATATCCATTGAAGTTGGGTTATTTTCTTCCTGTGGAGTTTTGAAGTTTTTTATGTATTTTAGATGCATGTTCTGCATTGGATATGTGATTTGTAGATATTTCCTCCCAGTCTGTAGCTTTTGTTTCATTATCTTAACAATTATTTTCCTGCAAAATAAAATGCTTAATTTTAATTATGACCAATTTCTCAAAGTTTTTTTTTTTTTATTGGATCATGCTTTAGGTGTCACATTGAAGAACTCTGCCTTACCCTAGGTTATACAGATTTCTTCTAAAAGTTCTAGAGTATTATATTTTACATTGAAAATTATTTACTTTGTATGGATTTTTAAACATAAAGTATGAGGGCTGGAGCGGTGGCTCGGTAGTTACAGTGCTTGTCTGGCATGTACAAGGACCTGAGTTCAAACCCCAGCACCATGTACAAAACTAAGTGTCAGAGCAATGAAAACCAGATGAAAAACTAAATAAAATTGATTCTCTCTCTCTGCTCCCCCCACCCCTGGTTAAAAAAAAAAAGTATGAGGTTTAAGTGGAGGCCCTTTATTTTGCATAGAGGTCCAAAATTTCAAGTATCACTTGTTGAAAACTCTTGTCTTTTCTGTATTGAAATGCTTTTGCAACTTTGTAAAAAATTAATTAGAAGTACATCTGTGGATCTAGTTTTGTATCTTATATTCTGTTAGTTCATCTTTCTTTCTTTTTGCCAGTATCCCTTTTTCTTGTTGGAGTTTCATTGTAAGTCATAAAACAGAATATTGCAAATCCTCCCACTTTATTGTCATTTTTCAAAATAGTTTATTGTAGTGCTTTTGATTTTCCATGTAAAATTTAGAACAAGCCTGCTTGAATGTTCATTCTAAATTTTATATGTTGTGATTTTGATTGGAATCATGTTAAATCTGTAGATCAAATTGGAAAGAATTGAAATCTTTACTATGCTGATTTTCTCAGACTATAAACATGGAATATCTTTTTCCTTTTATTTAGGTCTTTGATTTCTCATTAGTATTTTGCAGATTTTGGCATTCAGAACATATCTATATTCAGTTAGATTTATACCTAAGTATTTAGTCTTTCTGGAGAGAAGTTATTATTGTTTTTGAAATTTTTGATTTATAGTTGTGTATTGTTAGTGTTTAAAAGTTCTGTTTTTGTTTTGACTTTGTATCTTGTGATGTTGACAGTAAAAGTCTTTGATATCCTTTGTCAGATTTATCCCTAAGTATACATATAATTCATGCTGTTTGTAATGGAAATATTTTATTAAATTTTAATTTGCAATTGTTCATTATGGTGCACAGAAATACAATTGAATTTTATATGTTGATTTTACATGCTTACAATTGCTTTACTGTCACCTACTAGCATTAATAGTTTTTTTGTAGATATCAATGAATTTTCTACTTAGATGATCATGTTATCTGCAAAAAAAAGTCTTACTTCCTTCTTTCCAGGCTAGATATTTTTCTTCTTCTTCTTATGTTATGGCATTGGTTAGCAGAAAAGCATTGTGTTTAACCTAAGTATGATGATAGCTGCAGCTTTTTCATTGATGAAGTTTCCTTTTATTCATAGTTGGGAGATAATTTTATCATGGAAGGCTATTGAATTTTGTCAAATGCTTTTTTTGCTTTAATTGTATGATCATGTGTTTTATAGTATCAATTGATTATCAGTTATTGGGCCAGTCCTGTATTTCCACAGTAAACCTCACTTTGTTATATTATATTATTCTTCCTACTGATGAGTACTATTTGGATATGATTTGATAATAGCTTTTGAGAATTTCCTTTCTCTTTTTTGCCTCTGCTCATGAAGGATATTGGCCTGAGATTTTCTGTTTTCTACTGTCATTGTCTGGTTTTGATATTAGGGTAGAGCTGGCCTTATAAGTTTTTTTCTCTTCTGTTTCCTGGAAAATAATGTAGAGAATTAATATGATTTTTATACAAAAATTTAGTAGTGGGGGCTGGAGTGGTGGTTCAGGGGAAGAGTGCTTGCCAGGCAAGGACCCGGGTTTGAACCCCAGCACCATGTACACAACTAAGTGTTGGAGAAACAAAACTCAGATGAAAAAATAAATAAAATTGATTTTCTCTTTCTCTCTCATGTACACAACCTCTCTCTTAAAAAAATAAATAAATATTTAGTAGTGAAGCTACCTGGGACTAGAGTTTTTTTGTTAGAAGGCATTTAACTATGAATTCATTTTTAATAATGAAAGGACAATTCAGGTTATCTATATCATATTGACTAAGTATTGGTAGTATGCTGTTTTCAAAGAATTAGATCTAACTTGTCAAGCACAGTATTTCTTATTTGTCATTTTAATGTATGGTGGGTCTATAATGATACTCATCTTGCTAGAGGTTTATCAATTTTATTGATCTTTTCAAAGAAGCAGCTCTAGTTTTTAATTATTTTTCTTTATTGTCTTGCTATTTTCAAAGTCATTGATTTCTGTTCTTTATTGTTTTCTGTACTTTTCTAAGTTGCTAAATGATAAAAACTTATGTTGTTGGTTCAAGATCTTTTTTTCTCACCTAAGCATCTAATGCTATAAATTTCCTTTTAATTATTTTTTTATGTTGTATTTTTGTTTTGACTTTCTAATTTTCTTTGAGATTTCCTTGGCCCACCTACTTTGCCTAAGTTGTTAGTTATAAATGTTACAAAACTAAAATATCACCAATTTGAGGAAGTTCATCAAAACCTTAATCCTTAGACAAAATATTTCTTTCTTTAGGTTGAAATTAAAGCTGCCACTAGTATGGTTACATAATATTTCTAAATAATTTTATTTAAACAGTATTTCCTTTATAATGCTTGCGTGTTTTAACATTGGGCTTGTTTAATCTGAATAAAAGAAAATGTCTACTTAGAGACTCCAGGAAGCAATTGTGAAAAAGTTTGCATTATGATTCTGTGGAATATTGTGCATTAAAATTTAAAATAACTGACTATATATATATATATATATATATATGTTAGTTTTTAGTAAATGATTCAATAGCTATAATAATTCTAATACATTTTTCTTAGTGAGATAATTAAGGCAACTTTGTATTATCAAAATGGTGTGCTTTAGACTCTAGGGAGAATAGAAGCCAGTAGATTATATTAAACTTGTTTATTCAGGTTTATCTATAAAAGATACATATCTTCCACAAAGGCATTAGGTTTCATTTTTTAGATTTTCATAATAGGGATCATTTAAAATTTTTGTCAGTTTTTAAAAGAGTTAATTTAATCTTTTATCACTTAATTTACCATATTCAAATCACATATAAATCTTACTTACTTACTTATATTTGGTCATTTGTGCCTCAGAATTATAATAATGGTCCAAATATTGAACAATTATTCCCTATTCATTCTCTTTCACCTTAAACAGACAATGGTTTATTAAAATAAAAAGCTTCAGTAATGAAAATGTGACAGTTCTAATTGGATGATACAGAATTTTGATGGTTTTGTTAAACACAGAAAGATAGTCTTGAAATGTTCATTTAGAAAAGCCTACAGTTGGGGCTGGAGCAGTGGGTCGGTGGTTGTGGCGCTTGCCAGGCATGTGCGAGTACACGAGTTCAAACCCAGCACCATGTACACAACAAAGTGTCTGAGGAATGAAAGTCATGAAAAACTGGAAAGAAATTGCTCCTCTCTCTCTATGTGTGTGTCCCTGTTCCCTCTTTTTAAAAAAAAAAAAAAAAGAAAAGCCTACAATTCATAGGTTGAAAAAACATTATGACCTTCAGTTGTGTATTAAGACAAATCAATATTTGTTGCTCACTGTACTTTGTAACTAAATATTATTTCAGTACATGTGTGCTGCTGTCTTCATTTATGAATTGCTCAGTCAATAGGTTGATATTGCTATTTGCTTCAACCTTCGAGGAAATCACAATCTGGTAGGATAATAAAATATAAATTTATAGTTAATTTAAATAAGTATAACTAAATGTCTTGTTTTCCCTTCCTGCTATTATTTTAAGTAATTTCAAAATATAGATGAATTTGTGTGGAATAAAATTAAATAGAATTTCCTTTGCTTCAAGTAATTACATAGATCTAAATCTTTTAATGCTTGTTTAGCATAATACTTTGTATATAACAATGCTCAGTAATTTTTTCAAATAATTTTTGAAAAATTTTGTATGGTTTTAGGTTGATGGAAAAGTGAAAATAATACAAAAAGTTACCATATGCCCCATATCTATTCTCCGCTACTATTTATAACTTACATTAGTAGGGTACATTTGTCACAATTTATGAACCAATATTGATACATTATTATTAATTCGTATTCATTATTAATCAGTTATTCAGATTTTCTTAAGTTTTACCTAATGTTCTTTGTTGTTGTTATTTTTTGAAACAGGTTTTCATCCAGGATACCATATTACATTTAAGTTGTTGTATCTTGTTAGTTTTCTCTTCGCTCTTACCACTTCTCAAACTTTTCTTGTTTTGGATGACTTTTACAGTTTTGAGAAGGACTGGTTATGTATTTTAAAGAATGCTCCTTAACTGATATTTGTCTGAGGTTATCCCATGATTAGACTGGGGTAATGGGTTTATGATTTTTTCCAAAAACCATCTCACAGTTAGTTATTTGCCAAGAGGATTGAGCATATAGTCACATTTGATTGTGTTTTATTAAAGGAAAAGAATACAAACATCATTAGTAAAGATAAAAGGTATGTGGGGCAAAGTCTGTAGGAAAGCAAGCATAAGATTTCAAGAATCCTCTCCCTGTGGAGTTACATAAAATATGTTTAATTCCCCAACAATAAAATTATAGCAAATGTGAAATGTTGTATATACCAGGGAAGTTCATAGACTTAGCACCTAAGGTGTTATTTTGGGATGCTGGTCACATAGGCTCCCCCTGCCTAGCTTGTGCTAAAATCTTAGATTATTGAAAGGAAAGTAGATGTTTAGCATTAACTACATTGTTTATATAAACTAATTAGGTGCATTGAGCCTTCTTATCAATTAGGATGGTGGAAAAACTTCCAAAATTTTCATGAAATCCAGCCAAGGGCCAACCTATTAAGTACAGATAGGCTTGCTACATTAACTTTTCTCTGCATATGGAATTTTTGGAGGAAGACAACAGAAATAAAATGCCATTGTCATTACAACAACACATATTATCAACATGACTAAGCACTGTTGATGTTAACTCAGAAATATTTTGGACTAGAGAGAAGAAAAAAATGCTAATTATGTCAATTTCCTATTGCTGCTCTAACAAATTGCTACACACATAATGGCTTAAACCAACATAATTTTATCATCTTCTAGTTCAGAGATCACAAGTCTGAAAACAGGCTTTATGGAACTGAAATTAACGTGTTGGTAGGGCTATGTTCATTCTGGAGGCTCTAGGGTAGAATCTGTTCCTTGCTTTTCCCAACTTCTAAACTCTATCCTCATTCCTTGACTTGTTATATCCTTTTGGCCATGGCATCACTCCAACTTCTGATTTCTTTTGTCATATCTTCTCTTTGACATTCAAGGACCTTTATCATTACATTGGGCCCATTTGGATAATCCAAAATAATCTAACCATTTGAGACTCTTAATTTAATCATGATCACCAAGTCTCATTGGCCAATGTAAGATAACATATTCCCAGGTTCCAGGAATTAGTAAATGGACATCTCAGCAATGGTTGCTACTGTCATGATTCTGCTTTCCTCACCTTATTATGTGATAGATATTTTTCTGAATACTTTGTTTTACTTAATCATGGCCCCATTTTATGAGATAATTTCTATAATTATCTCTGTCTTATAGATGAAGAAATTAAGGCTCAGAGAGGTTGAATAATTTGAAGAATGTGATAATATATCTAGGTCCCAACCTTTATGCTACTAACTGTCCCTACCTCAGACGTCCATCCCTGAGGCGCAGGTGGGACAATCCGGACCAGGTATATTGTCCACTGGGAGCCGATCAGGAGGATAAGTGCCGAAGGCCGAACCCCGGACCCTCCTACCTGGGGTCCCTTCCCTCTCGGCCACGGAAACGAGTCTACCACACACACAGGATGGCAGCCCAGAATCCATTTATTACTAAGGCACATGGGTTTTTTTATAGGGTGGGGAGACAGCCAAGGAATCAATAATCCTTCTAAGGGAGTTGCCAAGGGTTATACAGATTTCGAGTACAGACAAACAACTAGGGAACAGCCTGTGGTTAGCACATTCCAACCCACCCTAATCTTCTTTTTGCATAACAATTAGCAAGCTTAACAAAGCACCACCTAGCAGCCTTTCCTGAAGGAACTTATGGAAATAGTAACAAGATCACTCTAGGGCAGCTGATGAAATGGAGTGAAGGTCAGACCCCAACAACTAACCATCAATCTGCAACCTCTGAAGAAAGCTAGTTACTCCTCCCCCCCCCCTTTTCTATTTCTTTGATGTTTCAGGAAACATTTTTTTTATCATATACTTTTGTTCTTTTTCACCATTTCCTTCATTTAAATAATGTTTATTTTGTAGTTTACTCTTTGCCAGAAACTGCAAAGTGTTGAGGATACAACAGTGAATGAAATATTGTCCTTCCCTTCACAGACCTTTGAGTCAAGGGGGAAAACACATATGAATTTCAGTGATCATTTTCTTATGCATTTGCATAAAAGCCATTTTACAGAGAATTTTGGCTGGTAGTTTACTTGATGTGGGGTTACTTTGGCCAAAACTTTGCAATGTAACTGAGAATTTTAGAGCAGTCACGAAAGATCTAGATTAATTGGGAGACAGTTGGGAGAACATACAGAAATGGGAAAGTTGAAAGAAGAGTGAAATGGTCACCTGATAAAGAACTATGATTCAGTGATTAGAAACGTGTTTGATTTTGAGAATGCTATGTAGCTTCTGGAGAGTTCTGAGAAGCACCAAGCCCAGCACATAGTTGGAGATCAGTATACTTCAGCAGATTAACTGAACAAATAAATGATGTAGTCAATGCTTGAGGCATGGTAAATGATTTAAGAGTAAAGGCTAACAGTGGTGCTTAACCCTGGCTGCAAGTTGAAATCCCCTTAGGAGCTTTAAAAAAATATTCTGAGTGATATGAGATTATGCTTTTTTGGCCTACTCCGTGTGTGTGTGTGTGTGTGTGTGTGTGTGTATATATGTATATATATATACAGGTATATATACTATATATGTGTATATATGTATATATGTATATATGTATATATGTATATATATACACACAGCACACATATACACATACAGCAATATACTCACATACATATATATACACATATAGTAAAGATGGCATAAATATTTATGCCTAAAAATAATTTTGTATATTCAGATAATCTTCCTTAGCATGGAACTGAGAGAGTGAGAATTTTGAGTAGGAAAAAGGGGGAGGGAAGCAATAGAAGGGGGAAGGTGTGGTGGTGAGAATGATGGCAAGTTAGCTTTGATGAGTTTTATTGTATTCTAGGATACAATATGAAGTGTTTTTCCTGATATTACCTAATTTACATGAGCTAATAGGTCACTAAAACATTGAGAAGTTCTGAGAAGGGCAGACTTTGACAGAGAAGAGGCACTCTAATCTCTTCAGTCTCTGGAGGTAGTAGAGGAAGAACATCAAAGTTGCACACTATTTTCCCCATGTGCTGTGGTTTGAATGTGTCCCCTTCAAACTTTAGCTGTTCTAAGTAAGATAGTATTAAGAGGTGGGGTGATTAAGCCATGAGAGCTCTTTCCTCATTTATGGGTATAGGGCTTCTTGCAACGTTTGATTAGCTTGTTCCCTTGACTTTCTACCTTCTGTTATGTGAACCAACAGAGAGAAGACCTTACCAGACCAAATGCCAGTGCCTTGGTCTTGGACTTCCTAATCTTCAAAACTGTGAGAAAAAAAATGAATTTTTTTCTTTATAAATCACACAGTTTTCATATATTCTATTAGAGCAACAGAAATGAACTTAAGACACAAAGTTTTGTGTAAGAATAACTTATTTGGGGATAGGAAAACTATCAGCATTATCAATGAGCTAGTCCCAGAGTGACGCAGAAAAATGGAACTTACTATTACAGAACAGAACTTAGTACTGGCTACATTTGATGAGCAGAACTGAGTGATGTCTTCAGCTCTTTTGACTTTGTGTGAACCGGGAAGACTACTTCCTTATTTTTATTCTAAATCTCCACATTTTGCTTCATATCAAATCAAACAAGACAAAAACAAATTTCCATTTCTTTTTTCTCCCTCATTGCTCTGTTTCTGTCCTTATACGTTTTTCAAACTAGTCTTTTTTTGACAAGTGCCTTCTTGTGCTATTCAAATCTCCTTAAAACTTTTCCCATGCTGGGTAAAAATACAATGTGGAGGAAAGACAGCCTGTTCAACAAATGGTGGTGGATGGACTGGACAGTAACATACAGACAACTGAAATTAGATCCTTATCTCTCACCCTGCACAAGAATCAAATTGAATTGGATAAAACAATTGGAAATTAAACTAGCAACTATACAATTGCTAGAAGAAAAAAATAGGATCAACACTCCACCACATTAGTGTAGGCACTGTCTTCCTTAACAAGACTCCCATAGCGCAAGAATTAAAGTCAAGAATAAATGAATGGGATGCCATTAAATTGAAAAGCTTCTCCACAGCTAAAGAATTAGTCAAAACTATCAAGAGAGAATCAATAGAATGGGAGAAAATCTTTACCGGCTACGTCTTCTACAGAGGACTATTTCCACAATATACAAAGAACTCAAAAAACCGAATACCAAAACCCACAAATAATCCAATCAATAAATGGTCTAGGAAACTAAATAGAAAATTCTCAATGGAGGAATTCCAAAAAGCCCATAAATATATGAGAAAATGCTCTATATCATTACCAATCAGAGAAATGCAAATCAAAGTTCCACTCAGATTCTACCTCACTGCTGTCAGAGAGCCAAAAATGAAGAATATGAACAATAAAAGATACTGAAAGTGTTATGGGGAGAAAGGAACACTATCACAATGTTGGCAGGACTGCAAACTTGTACAGCCACTCTGGAAAGCAGTGTGGAGCCTCCTGAAAAAACTAGGGATGGGGGCTGGAGCAATGGCTCTGTGGTTCTGGCGCCTGCCTGCCATGCAGGAGTACGCAAGTTCAAACCCCAGCACCACATACACAGTGAGGTGTCCGAGCAACGAAAGTCACATGAAAAACTAAATAAAATTGATTCTGCCTCTCTCTCTCACTGTCCCTCTCTCTTTAAAAAAAAAAAAACTGGGGATAAAACCACCTTATGACCCTGTCCCACTCCTGGGTATTTTCTCAAAAGAACTAGAATCAGCACACTACAGAAACACTGCATCAATGTTTATAGCACTCATCCCTTTGCTGGGTGAGTGGATTAAAAAACTGTGATATATATACACACACACACACACACACACACACACACACACACAATGGATTTCTACTCTGCTATTAGAGGGAATAATATCATGGCATTTGCAGCCAAATGGATGGAGATGGAAAAAATTATGCTAAGTGAAGTATCCCAAACTCAGAGACTTAAGGGCCAAATGTTTTCTCTTATATGTAGAAGCTAGAGTAAAATATAAATGGGATAAAAGTTAGCTAAGTTTAAATAATAAACATAGTTGAAATTTCATATAAGCTGAGGACATAGAGAAGAGGGAGAGATTAACAGGCAGGCAAAGAAACTTAGAAATTACAAAAATTAATATACCTGTATATGCTTATTTCTATCTATAACATGGGAGAAGTGCAGAGGAGACATGAGAGCAAGGAGTTGACTAAGGGGGGAGATCCTAGACCAGGATCAGCCTTAATTTGCTGTTGTCAATATCCATGTATGCATGAATATGTAACAATGATTCCTTCCAATATGTAAGACTATTTCGAATAAAAAGGAAAAAAGAAAAACTTGCCCCATGCTGAAATGAAAATCTAACCTACTCCTACTCTTCTCACAAATAGAGGTCTCACAACATCAGCTTCTCTATTCTCCCAAACTGGGGAGTTCCTAGAATCCTATCTATGTCTTATTGTGATAAACTATAATTGGTGTCACCTGGGTTTTATTTTGCAAGCTAATACTTTATAGTTAAGTTTTAATTTTAGAAGCAATATGATAGTGTTACACTACAGAAAACTGAAAAATATGTTTTAAAAACTCAATCATTTAAATTCCAGTGTTAAGAGAGTGGCTACCCATTAAGGGGAAGAGAAATGTGATCTGAGGTACTGTATAGAGGGCTACAAGTCTATTATATTTTATTTCTTAAGCTGGGTAGTTTTATCACAGATGTTATCTTTTGTTCCGTTTTGTATGTCTTTAGTGGGTAATAAAACAATGAAGAATCAGTTATAAATCATACCACTCTAATAACATCATGTCCTTTTTATTCATTACTTTGTCATGGAATCTTAGATTACTCACTGTTGTTTTCCTTGTTCTGAAGGTAGAGGGGAAGTAGAGATAATATAGGCAAGAATTATCTAGGCAAGGATAATTTTACCTAAGAAGCTTAACTTTTAAATAATGCTTTTCTAGTATGCCATCAGAACAAAAATTGAATATTTAATAATACAGGATCAAAAATTTTCACTAAAGAATGATTATGTATCTGTGTTACACTAAATGTGCTAATCCACTCTTACATTCTCTGCTTTTATGATTTTCTGTGAAGTGCTTGTTTGTAAAAGTTAAATGGATCATATTTTCCAACACCAGAGGGCACCAAATTTCCTTGTGGATCAAAATAAACACAACCAATTCTTTTCATCAAAGAAATTCATGTATTAGGGTAGAATATAGAATGGTATATTTTGAGTTTCTTGACAGATTACAAAAGAGATTTTGTTCATTGTGAGAAGTTCACAGAATCAACAGTAAGTCTTTTTCTTCCTGCCATCAGCTAAGAATCCATCAGCACTTTTGCTAAACTGTTTTTCAGGGATGTTTGTTATATGTTTGTTTTGAGAGAATAAAACAGCTACCCTAGGTAATACTTGGGATAACTTAATTTTAAGGATCTATAAATAAGTTATTTGTTCTGTTTTTAAGTTTCAGGTGTCATATGCAATTTTCTGGAGGTAGGCATGTTCCCTAAATTCAGGATAAAATCATTGACAAGTGTTGTGCTTCAGTGTAGAGTAGGGTATCAAGAGGAGAGTGAAATGATGTAGCCAGATTACAGGGAACCATTCATACCTGAATTTTTAGCAGAGCTTTTTCACTTGCATTTTATAAACCCTCCTTCCCTGTTTCTTCAATAAAAGGCTGGTTAGAACAGTCACCAATATACCAAACAATGATTTATTTTCATTTACTGTACTTTTTTGTGAAATTAAATATTAAAAGATATTTTTCATTGTGCATTAAATTATTTCTAATGGTTAGAGCTTTATCATCAGCCACAACAGTGTATAATTTATTTAGATTTTCTACAAAGGAGGCAACTTCTACATAAAGCAAAAGCATAATCCAATGGGATAAATTCCAAGTATGTGTTTTAAGAAAATGAAGGTACTAGCTTCCTCTAAATACATAGATGTTGCCCTTGTTTTCTGTTGCTGCTGTAACAAATTGCCACAAATTTAACTACTTAAAACCTTAATTTATTGTGGCTCTGCAGGTCAGTAGTCTGTGGTGGGCTCAAAATTACCAGTGGGTTTAAATCAGGTGTTTTTGGCTGCATTCCTTTCTGGAGGCCTTTTTTTAGCTTTAGTCCACCTTCCATCTTCAAACCCAGCAATCGCTGCTGAAGTCTCTCATGATGCCATTCTCTGGTTCTGACTCTTCTGCCTACCTTCTTCTCATTTAAGGACCCTGTGAAGGGGATTCACCCAATTAATCCATAAAAATATCTTTATTTTAAGGTCAACTAATTATGAACCTTCATTCTGCCTTAACTCTAAATTGCCTGCTCCCATGTAACATGCTCACAGGTTCCAATTATTAGGATATGGGAATCTTGAGGGTAGCATTATTTTGCCTACCATAGATGATTTTGGTGGAATCTCTGAGTCAGGTCAGCCTTGAAATAGAAGAGGTAACTACCTACAGGTCTTAATGGCTTCTAGAAAAATGGGTATTCTCTCTGACCTTCCCTAAAATTTTTACATTACTCCCTTCTCTTTTAATAGGGTTCTGAAAATAAGTATGTTTTGTAGGAGGCATAACTCATTGTGTCTTCACCATTAACATTATAATTTTAGAGAAATGATTAGATTAGTCCATTGAGTCTTGCCTAAGTAGGTGTAAAGGGCAGTTAAGTTTGAAAGGTGTGGACTGAATCAGGAAAAGTGAGAGGCATAGGCATTGTTTGAAAAGGTTTAGTCAGCCCTGAACAGAAAAAGCCCCATGAAAGCCAGGGCTGATCAGGTAAATGATATGGCATTTAGGCTAATATTGACCTAATTTGCAGTGTTGCCTGGAGTCAGATCTGAGTGAAGAAACTTTACACAATAAACCACATCATACTCATACATAAATAACTCCCAAGTAGTGCAAGGCTGTGTGGAGGCCCTCAGATTACAGCCATAGATCAGATATGTGTTAATGGTAAAGATGATAGCTTTCATTTGGGCTGCCTGTCTGTTTCATTCTTTGTACTTGATTATGAGCTAAGTATCCTAAAAGTCCAGTTTTCCTTATGTTCTTTTGAGTATCTTTTGAAAGATACTCTGTTTCTTCTCAGTTGGCATAAAGTTCATGAGAAATATATGCCATATTTGCCTGAGTTTGATAAGAATTGAACTCTCATTTCGTTATAGTCATTAGTTTTATAGGTCCTAAAGCATTATGCTAAATATAGAAGCTATAATTTTGAGTTATCCTTTAATCAATAATAGTCTGGAGGGAATAGTGTATATTGTAATATGTTCAAGAGTTTCTGCTTACTCAGGAGTGTAGTGCAGACTCTGGAGCATTCTGTGTAGCTCCTTATTATCATGCAGTGTCATAATCCAGCCTAGGTTGGAAGAATATGTTCATTATTTGGGTTAAATCTAAAGATGAAAGAAAATAAGGCAATGTCCCAGCTTTCCGAGAGCACAGAAGTCTGTACAACTAAAGGAATACCTCATTTTATTATACTTTGCAGATAGTACATCTTTTCAAGTTAAAGAGTTTGTGGTAACCCTGAAGGAGTACGTCTGTCTGTGCCATTGTATCCAACCATGTGCTCACCTGTGTCTGTGTCATAGTTGGTAATTCCTGCAACATGTCAAACTTTTTCATTATTTTTATGTATATTATGGAGATCTTTGATGTTACTATTATTCTTTTGGGGTATCATAAATCATGCATATATAAAACAGTGAATTTAATCAATAAATGCTGTGTGTTTTTGACTTTTACACACACCAACAGCTTGCCCATCATTCTCCTCTCCTTCAACTTTCCTAGTCCCTGAGAAACAAAAATATTGAAACTAGGCCAGTTAAGAAATCCATCATGGTCTCTAAGTATTCTGGTGATAGGAAGAGTTGCATATATCTGACTTCAAATCAAAATCTAGAAATGATTAAGCCCAGTGAGGAAAGCATGTTGAAAGCTTAGACGGGACAAAGGCTAGTTCTGCCTCTTATGCCAAATAGTTAGCCAGATTGCAAAAGCAATGGAAAGTTCTTGAAGGAAATTAAAAGTGTTATTCTAGTGAATACATAAATGATAAGTAATTAAAACAGCTTTATTTTGAGAAGGAGAAAGTTTTAATGGTCTGGATAGAAAATCAAACTAGCCACAACATTCTTTGAAGCCAAAGCTTAATCCAGAGCAAGGACCTAATTTTCATCAATTCTACAAAGGCCCAGCAAAGTAAGGAAGCAGAAAAAGAAAAGTTTGAAGCTAGCAAAGGTTTAAGAAAAAAAAAAACCTCTATAATAAAAAAATACAAGGTAAAGTAGTAAGTGTGATATAATAGGTACAACAAGTTATCCAGAATATCTGGCTAATATAATTGATGGATATGGCTACATTAAAGAAGAGATTTTTGAATGTAGTAGAAACTGTCTTATATTAGAAGAGGATGCCACATAGGATTTTCATAACTGGAAAGTTTCACAGCCTAATTTCACATGACAGGCTGACTCTTGTTAGGGATGAACACACCTTGTGAGTTTAGGTTGCAGTCATTGCCCTCATTGACCATTTGAAAAATGCTAAGGCCCTTAAGAATTATACTGTCTATTCTGCATGTGTGCTATAAATATAACAATAAAGTCTAGGGGACAATACGTATATTTACAGTATTATTTACTAAGTATTTTAAGCCCACTGTTTAGATCTGCTTAGAAAAAAAAAAAAACATTCCTTCAAAATGTATCTGGTCAACCAAGAGCAGAGCTCTAATGGAGCAGTATAACAAAATTTGTGTTGTTTTCATGCCTGCTATTACAATATCCTTTCTGAGACCTATGAATGAAGGAATAATTTGAGTTTCAAAACTTCTTTTAGAAATGTATTTTATAAGAATATAGCTGCAATAGATAGTGGCTCCTCTGATGGATCTGGGCAAAGTAAATTGAAAACTTTCCAAAAAGGATTCACCATCCTGTATTACATTAATAATATTCCATGATTCATGGGAGTATATAAAGAAAATCAACATTAATAGGAGTTTGAAAGAAGTTAATTCCAAATCTCATAGATGACCTTGAAGTCATCAGGATGAAAGTGCAAGAAGTAAAAGCATGTGTGGTAGAGAAATAGCAAGAGAATAAGAATTAGAAGTGAAGGCTGAAGATGTGAATGAATTGCTGTAATTTCATAAGACTTTAATGGATAAGGAGTCGCTTCTTATGGATGAGCAGGAAAGTGATTTCTTGTAGTAGAATCTACTTCTGCTGTCTACACTCCTCCATTGACAGCAAAGGATTTATAATATTACATAAACTTAGTTGACGAAGCAGTGGCAGGGTTTGAGAAGACTGACTACACAATAATGTAAGAAAATCTGAGGCATCACACACTACAGAGAAATCTTTTGTGAAAGGAATTGTCAGTAGATGTGAAAAACTTCACTGTTATCTTATTTCAAGAAATTACTGCAGCATCCATACCTTCAATGACACTGCCCTGATCAGTCAGTAGGCATCAACATTGAGGCAAGACGCTCCATCAACGAAAAGATCATGACATACTGATGGCATTAGCATTAACCATGAAGTATTTTCAAATCAAGGTATTATGATATTACAATGTATATATTTTAGTTTTTATTAATGGCTTCTACCTCATAATTGTCCTAGTACTTGTTATTTTTTAAATGATTAGAACAATAAGAAGCAGTTTTCAAATAGTTTCAGAGCAATAAAGGTAAAACACAGTCTTTTGTTATCATGTTGGAGCATGTTAGGCCTCAGAATTAGACCTTAGAAAGGAAAGTATTTCTCTGACCTTCTCCTACTCTCTTCCATATGTATTTTTCTTTATAAAGCAGGCCATAAATAGAATTTCACTTCCCCAGGGTATATCATACAAACTAAAAATATGCAAGTACTAATATAGTGCCTTTCTGACTTTGAACTTACCATAAAGAAATTCTTTGACCTATCTTATCTGATAGTAGATCATAAGATGCCCCCATTTTGGAAGTAGTCCTGCCCATACCCAGGAGGAAGGAATGCTGCATAGAGGTCAAGGAGAATATGAACAGACACTCATTGCTTGGTTCCCCCATTCATCCATTAGCATCACATCATTCCCTTTTGGTGCAATTACATTTCTGCATGGTTTCCATCCTTCAATTACACTTTTGCAGTAAAGCCTCCTTAAAAATCCAAAAGAAAAGATTTTGGACAGATTATGGATAACTGAACACATGAAGGCTTATAGGAAGGTAAAAGAGAACTCATCTAGATGCTGGAAGGGTGGTACACTCTGGTTTTATTGGCACAGAAGTGCCTTTGTTCAGGACTTTTCCAGACCTTGCCCTATATGTCTGTTCATATATTCATTTAAATGCTTAAATACCAGTAAACACTGTTTACCTGTGTTCTGTGAGCTGTTCTAGCAAATTAACCCCCAAAAGAGGGGTCAGAAGATCCAGAGGTCTGGGTTTGTAACTGGCATCTGAAGTGGGTGGGACTCAGTTCTCAATTTCTGGGATCTTTCTCTATTTCTATGCAGATAGTGTGAGAATTTAATTGAATTAGAGAATGCCCAAGTGGTATACACTGCAGAATTGCTTGCTTGCTTGCTTGCTTGCTTGCTAGTGAAAGAAATTCTTAAACAATATGGAATCACAGAAGTGATCTTTATTGTGAGGGTATACAAAGAGAAACTGAGGTAAGTTTGCTTTTCCTTAATTTCCTTAGAAGTGTATGCATTGTTCTTTAGACATAATGCTGTTGTGCATATAATAAACTATAGTTAAGCATGATTTTATATGCAGTGAGAGGCCCCCCCAAATTCATTTGACTAGTTTTATTATGATAGTCTGGAAACAAACCAACTGTCTCCAAGGTATGCCTGTACTGTGGGTGTGGTGTGTATAAGTCAAAGAGTAGTACTCATTTTAGTATCCTTGAAATTGTAAGAGAATGTTCCTTTATCTTAAGAGATTTGTCTCTGTTAGGACATTTTGCTTTTTAGTAATAGATTTTATCAAAGTCCTCTATTACATACATGAGAAATCAAAAATCTTTGTACATGCTGCTTGATTTGCACATAATAGGTCATTGTTGTCATACCAAATACCAGAGGTTTCCTATCTGTTGTGTAGTACTAAATAATGAAAATGTACTGGTTTCCCTTTTATAAGCTTCCCAGAGGATAGAGGTTTGTATTTCTAGCCTTTTACTACTTGACCTAAGAAACTAGTTTAAGGAAGACGTAGAGAATGTAACCTCTTTGAATTTTTTCAATAATCTCAAATGCTCATATGTAAAGCAGCTGCATCATAATCAACAGGGGAATTTTTTTATAATACACCCAATGATTGTGCTGTTTTGAGTCTGGGATGGGTCCTAGAGTACTACTCCTTGACTTATACACACCACACCCACAATACAGGCATACCTTGGAGACAGTTGGTTTGTTTCCAGACTACCATAATAAAGCTAGTCAGATGAATTTGGGGGGGCCTCTCACTGCATATAAAATTTTTTGAAAGCACCATAGTTAATTCTAATGTATAGCCAGGATTGGTAACTCTTAGATGGTTGTTCTAAAGCCAGTTGGAGTTAAAACTTAAGAAATCATTCAGTTCCTTAACAGAAGAACCAGAATAGCCAAAACATTACTAAGAAAGAAAGAGGAAGGAGGAGGAGTCACAATACCTGACCTGAAATTATATTGTAAGGCTATAGTAACAAAAACAGCATGGTATTGGTATCAAAACAGACATGAAGACCAATGGAACAGACTAGAAGATACTAAGACAAACCCTCAAATCTTTAACCATCATGATATTTGACAAAAAAGGAAAAAGCATAGTGTGGAAGAAGGACAGCCTGTTAAAAAATGGTGCTAGACAAACTGGATAGCCATATGCAGAAAATTGAAATTAGATCCTTATTTCTCACCTTGCACAAGAATCAAATTGAATTGGATAAAACAATTGGAAATTAAACCAGCAACTATACAGTTGCTAGAAGAAAAAAAGTAGGATCAGCACTCCACCACATTAGTGTAGGTACTGTCTTCCTTAAGAAGACTCCCATAGCGCAAGAATTAAAGTCAAGAATAAATGAATGGGATGCCATTAAATTGAGAAGCTTCTGCACAGCAAAAGAATTAATCAAGAGTGTCAAGAGAGAACCTACAGAATGGGAGAAAATCTTTGCCTGCTTCACCTCTGACAGGAGGGCTAATATCCAGAATATACAAAGAACTCAAAAAACTGAACACCAAAACCACAAATAATATAATCAATAGATGGGCTAGGGAACTAAATAGAAACTTCTCAATGGAAGAAGCCCAAAAAGCCAATAAATATATGAGAAAATGTTCTACATCAGTACCAATCAGAGAAATGCAAATCAAAAATCACAAAGATTCCACCTCACTCCTGTCAGAGTGGCAAAAATAAAGAATATGAATCATAACAGATGCTGGAGGGGTGGGTTGTGGGAAGAAAGGAACACTATCACACTGCTGGTGGGATTATAAGCTTGTACAGCCACTCTGGAAAGCATTGTGGAGCCTCCTCAAAAACTAGGGCTGCAACCACCTTATGACCCAGTTGTCCCACTCCTGGGTATTTTCCCAAAAGAGCTAGAATCAGCATACTACAGAAACACAGCTGCATCAATGTTTATAGCAGCTCAGTTTACAATGACTATAGAACCAACCCAGATGCCCCTTGCTGGATGAGTGGCTTAAAAAACTGTGATTTTATATATATATATATATATATTTTTTTTTTTTTTGGAATGCTACTCTGCTATTTGAACAATATTATGGTATTTGCAGCCAAATGGATGGAGATAGGAAAAAAATATCATGCTGAGTGACTTAAGGACCAAATATTTTTTCTCATATACGGAAGCTAGAGTAAAATCTAAGACAGATTGAAAGTTAACTAAGTTCAATAATAAACTCAACATAGATGATTTTTACATAAGCACAGGGAACCATAACTATGAAGCTGTCAGGAGCAGGCAAGGGAGGGAGGGACTAGGGAGGTTATCAGTGTAGCTGGAAGGAGGAAGTAGGGGGGTTATCAATACAGCTGGGAACCCTCAAATTCCATTTGAAGCTCATCTAACATGGGGGTAAAGTAGGGGAAACATGGTAGCAGGGAGTGGTCAAAAAGGGGAGACCATGGAGTAGGATCAGCCTTAACATACTTTGTCAGTATCCATATATTCATGAATGTATAGTGATTCCCTCCAATATGTAAGACTATGTTGATTGAATAATAAAAAAGGAATACAATGAAAAAAAAACAAAAATGAAATAATTCAATACTTAATATAAGTAAGAGTTCATAAGATCAAAGTTGCTAAGTAAAAATTAATAAACCTTAAGTGATATGCCATATTTAAAGATTGACTTAAAAGGTAATACTTTTACTTTAGTATCAAAGAATGTTAGTAGTAATAATGATAAACATTATACTTTGAATCTGAAATGTTCCCCAAATGCTCATGGTTTGAAGGCTTGGTTCCCAATGGTGTTATTATTGGGAGGTAATGGAAACTTGAGAAGGTTGGGCCTAGTTGGAGAAAATAGATCCATGTCCTTGAAAGGTATTTCTTGTCCCTGTCACCTTCTATTCTCTCACTCTTGCTGTTCTTGCTCTTTGCTTCCTGGATGCCTTGAGCATCCTTGTCACGTGCTTTCACCACCATAATATTCAGCCTTGCCTTAGGCCCACAGCAGTGCATCTTCAGTCCTTACCTTGGATTAAAACCTCTGAAACTGTGAGTCAGAATAAATCTTTCCCCCTTTAATTTTATTTTCTCAGGTGTTCTGTCATAGTGATGAGAAGCTGTTTAAGACAATAAACAGCAAAAGCAAATGGTAGCCCAAATTGCTGACCAGTGGAATTGAGAATAAGTAAAATTGATACTGTTTTAAACCCATAAGTTTTGGGATAACATATGCTAAGAGATAACTATTAAGATAGTCTGAATGGATAAGATAGACATTGAAGGAATACTTTTTTCCTACTATATTTTCCATTTACAAAGTTGTTTATACTTTAAGACTCAGTTCACATGTGAATGTTCCAACTGGATAGTGAGCCTATCAGGTGCAGGACCTGTCTTTCATCTAAATATTTAATAGACCCATCCACAAAATAAATAATAAATAATTGTTTGTTGGATACACAGTGATTTTGAATCCCATTTTCCTTCCCTTTTTCAAGACTGAGTTTTGAGTATTTTGTTAAAGATCATTCTGGCTTTGGGCCTGTGTGCTGCAACCGAGGCTTTGACCTCTGTGCTTCTGAGGGAGGCCAGGCTCCCGAGTTTTGCACTGGCCAGGAAGGCCTGCAGATCAAGAAGCTGACCCGACTCCACTGGGCTCAGCAGAGGTGATCCCAGAAGGGGGACACTGGCACCTTGTGCACATGCATGAGTTTGAGAGCGTGTACATGACTGCTTGCCAGTTCTGGTGCAGTTGTGACTCTGTGTGTAACTGGTCACAGCAGAGCCTGCCTGCACTGATGCCAGCTAGACCCATTAAGGCACAACAACCAGAAGAAAGACCACACCTGCAGTGACAGGACCTGATGTTCCTTGGACCTCGAGGAGCCCAGGTTGCTCTGCCATTCAAGGGCTAGAAAATCCTTACGGAGAACACCAGGCATCCAGAAAGCCAGCAAATGAGAAAGAGAGGAAGTTGTTTAGTGATGGCATGCTGAAGGGAAGCTGCTTCTCCTTTGGGTCCATGATCAGATGGAAACTCCAGGACAATTCCACTTCTTTGAGGAAGTGGGAAAGGGATGTGACTTCTACACCTCTGCAGCAGAAAAATTCTACAAGACCTTCAAGGAAAACCCACAGCCACTGGAGATTACCAAACTTCAACCCCTCCAACAACCTCAACTGGGAAGAGTCTCCAGGTAGAAGTCCGCTATGAACATACTCCCCCACGGTACACACTGACCTAGGTGGCAAAAACTCAGAACCTTCCCAACTCCACCTTTTCCTTTCATTTTCTTTTCCTTTGTGGTTGCTGGGTTTTTTTTTTACCTTTTTAAATATTTTATGCTTTTTATCTCTATTATTACTGAAATTGGTGTTCTTGGATGTATATATTTCTTTGTTCATTTGTATGTATAGGTGGTTGGTTTCTACTGTCACTGTGTCTTCTAGAGCTCTCCACAGCATTGGAGCTCAACTGGGGAAAAACTTCATGATAGCCCTCAGTCTCCCTGGGAGAAAGAAAACCATGCCTCATACTAACTTCTTCCCTGTACTCTGTCAGTTCCTAAACTATATGCTATTCTCTCTCATCCTCACTCAAAGTCTTTACCCCACTTGCATCCCATTTCTGTCTTTTCCTTATTCTAAATTGAATAGCTTACACCACACTAATACCTTGTAGCTCTTTATTCTAAGTCACAAGTTCCATACTAGCTCCCTACCCCACTTCCTTGGCTTTCTAGACATTACTTCCCCCCACCTACAGAGGCCCTGATAACTGAAGAGAAGGTCATTCTTGCAAATGGGTATTTGCTGGCTAACAATATATTGTGAGAGCTCACATGGAATACAACTACACCTATAGGTACTAATCACCATTATAACTGTTTTAGTGGAAGCTGTCTGGTATATGCACCTACAGGCTCACAATTTTTCACTGATTGGACTGCCAACTATTGATCTGTGCTATCCAAATTGCACCCTACCCCAATGAAGCAAAGACATAAGAAGCTCCAATAACCCCTCCAAGAGTAATATTCACTGTCAGTCTTTATGCCACACCCCCTGTATCTGAAAATGAGGAAAAGGGGAAATAACTCCCCTCCTCAGCCTCACAGCTCCCTATCCAAGGAGTTCATGGTTGAGGTCCTAGATGAAAACCAAGAAAAATGTATCAACATTATAATTAGTAATTCAATCAAAGAGTTGAAAGAAGAATTAAGGAAAGAGATAAGAGACCAATTTCAACAGATGAGAGACCACTTATATAAAGAGATAAGGGAACAATTCTAGGAGATGAAAGACCATATTTATAAAGAGATAGACACACTGAAAAGAGATGTAGCATAGCTCTCAGAATTGAAAAATACTGTCAACCAAATCAAATGTTCATTTGATTAATAGAGTAAACTCAACAGAAAATAGAACCTCAGCTCTCGAAGAATGTACATCAGATAATGAAGACAGGCTGAGCAATGTCAAGTTCAAGGAGGACAGACAAGAAAAGAAATTTATTGTACATGACCAGAAATTCCAAGTAATAGTTGATGAGATGAGAATAAATAACATGAGAGTAACTGGACTTGAAGAAAACATCAAACAACAAACAGGGCGCATTAAGAACCTTCTAAGGGAAATTGCCAAGGAGAATTTTCCTCATATCAGAATTGACCCAGAATACCAAATCTAAGACGTCTATAGAACACCAAATCTAACCAAATGAGAAATTCACCGAGACATGTCATATATAAAATGTATAACAGAGAAATTAAAGAGAGAATTCGAAAAGCATCTAGGGAAAAGCCCCAAATCATGTTCACAGGCAAACCAATTAGAATCATCACGATTTTTCAGATCAGAAAAACAAAGGCCAGAAGATCTTGGAACAATATTTTTCAAATCTTGAAAGAAAACAATTTTCAGCCAAAGATAATATACCCTGCAAAATTCAGCTTTAAATGTAATGGAGAAATTAAATACTTCAATGGTAAATTCAAGCTAACAAGATACATGAACACAAACCCTGCATTACAGAATATTCTCAAGGATATTCTTCATTCAGAAGAACATGCTAATAATTCCCTAATAATTCTTTAAAGCCTTAAACAAGAGAGTGTCTATAAGCACAATACACTCCAAAAGAGACTCTGGAGGACAGAGTCTATCCTCAATCTGAATGTGATTGGTCTCAATGACCAAATTAAAAGACACAGATTGGCTTACTGGATCAAAAAACAAAATCCAACAATATGTTGTCTACAGGAGACATACCTTACACTCAAAAATAGAATAGAATGAAGGTGAAAGCTTGGCAAAATGTCTACCAGGTCTGTGGTCCAAAAAAGCAAGCTGACATGGTGATCCTAATATCTGATAAAGTTAATTTCGATCAAAAACTACTCAGGACAAAGATGGACACTACATCATACTAAAAGGGGCAATTCATTAAGATGCCATAACAATAATTAACATTTATGCTCCCAATTACAACCCTCTCAAATATATGGAAAAAACGCTCAAGGATTTAAAACCCTCATTGATCTCAACACAGTAATACTGGGGGATTCAATACACCATTATCAACATTAGCTAAATCAACAAAGATATTTCCAATCTGAAAAACTCTATTAATCAATTGGGCTTAACAGACATTTACAGAATATTCCATCCTAAATTGTCTGAATTTACCCTCTTCTCAGCAGCTTACGAATCTTTCTCTAAAATAGACCATATTCTACTCCACAGAGCTAACCTTAACAAATACAAAAAAGTTGATATAGTCCCATGTATCCTGTCAGATCACGATGCTATGATCTTAGCAATCAACAAGAAAAACAACAGAAACTAATACCCTCTTAAACAAAGAATGGATAAAATAGAAAATGAGATAAGAAATTCTTGTAAATTAATGAGAATGGTGAAACAAATTGAAATCTCTGGGATAGTATGAAAGCATTCTTAAGAGGTAAATTTATAGCACTGAGTGTATACATCAAAAATCAGAAAAGAGTCCAAATAAATAGTCTTATCCTCCAACTCAAACTCCAGCAGAAAGAAGGACAATCCAATCCCAAAGCTAACAGAAGATAGGAAATAACTAAAATTAGAGCTGAAATCAATTAAATGGAGGAAAAAAAATAATACATATTATCAACAAAACAAAGAGTTGGTTCTTTGAAAACAGACAGACCCCTTGCAAATGAAGAAATGAAATGAAACAAATCAACAAAATCAAAGATGAGATCAGAGATATCACCACAGACTCAACCAAAATCCAAAAGATTATCAGAACTTATTTTGAAAATGTATACTCTGCCAAGTTTGATAATCTGGAATGTATGGACAAACACTTGACCACATACAACATCCCCATATTAACACCAGAGGACATTGAACATTTAAGCCAACCTGTCTCATGTAGGGAAATCGAAGCAGCAATCAGAGGACTTCCAAAAAAAAAAAAAAAAAAACCCCAGGACCAGATGGCTATATGACAGAATTCTACCAAATTCTCACAGAAGAATTAACAATAATTATAAGCTTTTCCATGAAATTGAAAGGGTTGGTGTACTTCCAAACATTAGCTAAATCAACAAAGATATCTCCAATCTGAAAAACTCTATTAATCAGTTGGGCTTTAAAAAAAAAAAGAGAGAGAGAGAGATGGGCAGTGAGAGAAAGACAAGACCAATTTTATTTCGTTTTTCATGGACTTTCATTGCTCGGATACTTCATTGTGTATGTGGTGCTGGGGTTTGAACCCGCGTACTCACAGATGCAAGGCAAGCGCTGTAACTGCTGAGCCACTGCTCCAGCCCCCAAAACACTTTTTATGAAGCAAATATAACACTGATACCAAAATCCAACAAAAATACATCCAGAAAAGAAAACTACAGACCAATTTCTCTGATGAACTTAGATGCAAAAATCCTTAGTAAAATTCTATCTAATCGGATTCAAAAGTACATTAAAAAGATAATATATCATGATCAAGTGGGCTTCATTCCAGGAAAACAGGGCTGGTTCAACATACACAAATCAATAAATGTAATTCACTACTTAAACAGAATTAAAAATAAAATAATCATCTCAACTGATACAGAAAAGGTCTTTGATAAAATTCAACACCCTTTTATGCTCAAAACCCTGGAGAAGATAAGGATCAAAGGAAGATACTTTAGCTATGTAAGATCTATTTACAATAGACCCATTGCCAACATTATGCTCAATGGAGAAAGACTGGCATTTCAATTCAGGAACAAGACAAGGTTGTCCACTTTCACCACTCTTGTTCATTATAGTTCTTGAAACCCTTGCCAGAGCTATCAGACAAGAGAAGGAAATCAAAGGAATTTGAATAGGAAAAGAGGAAGTCAAGTTGTCTCTATCTGCTGATGATATGATCCTATACACAGAAGACCCGATAAGCTTGACCAGAAGACTTCTAGAGCTTATAAGTGATTTCAGCAAAGTGTCTGGCTATAAGATCAACACCAATAAATCATTAACTTTCCTATAATCCAGCAACAAGTCCACAAAAGAAGAAATCAGGAAATCTGTCCCATTCACCATCTCCTCCAAAAAAAATAAAATA
The DNA here is from genome assembly GCA_004027875.1 of Aplodontia rufa. Taxonomy (NCBI): domain Eukaryota; kingdom Metazoa; phylum Chordata; class Mammalia; order Rodentia; family Aplodontiidae; genus Aplodontia; species Aplodontia rufa. The sequence goes on along the minus strand of PVKS010006592.1, from coordinate 13,137 downwards.
CTTAGACATCAATATAACAAAGGATATTAAGCACCTCTACAACAAAAACTATCAAACTTTATAAAAAGAAATTGAAGATCTGAGTAGATGGAAAAACATTCCATGTTCATGGTTACACAGAATCAATATAATCAAAATGGCCATTCTACCCAGAGCCCTATACAGATTTAATGCAATCTCCATCAAAATACCAATGTCTTTCTTCACGGATATGGAAAAAGCAATACTCAAATACATATGGAATAACAGAAGACCCAGAATAGCCAAAATATTACTCAGCAAGAAGGAGGAAGCAGGTGGGTATCTCAATTCCTGACCTGAAATTATACTATAGGGCTATAGTAACAAAAACAGCATGGTATTGGTATCGAAATAGAATCGAAGACCAATGGAATAGAATAGAGGATTCTGAGATGAACCCTCATACCTTTAACTATTTGATATTTGATAAAGGGGGCAAAAGCATAGTGTGGAAGAATGATAGCCTGTTCAACAAATGGCGATGGACAAATTGGACTGCCATATGTACAAAACTGAAATTGGATCCTTCCATTTCACCCTGCACAAAAGTTAAGTCAAAATAGTTAAAGGATCTGGATATTAAACCAGCAACTCTACAATTGCTTGATAAAGAAGTACTGTCAACATCACATGACATAGGGGTCAGCACAGCCTTCCTTAACAGGACTCCCATAGTGCAAGATTTAAAGTCAAGAATAAATGAATGTGATGCAATTAAGTGAAAAATGTTTTGCACAGCTAAAGATTTAATCAGGAATGTCAAGAGAGAACCTACAGATAGGGAGAAAATGTTTGCCTGCTACACCTCCGACAGAGGGCTAATATCCAGAATACACAAAGAACTAAAAAAACTAAACTCCAAAATCATAAATAATCCAATCAATAAAACAGGCTACAGAACTTAAACTTCTCATTGGAGGAAGTCCAAAATGTCCGTAAACATGATAAACTGTTCTACATCACTAGCAACAAGAGAAATGCTATTCAGAACTTCACTGAGATTCCACCTCACTCCTGTCAGAATGGCAAAAAGGAGAATACGAGCAATCACAGGTGCTGGAAGGGCTGTGGGAAAAGAGGAACACTGTCACATTGTTGGTGGGACTGCAAACTGGCATAGCCACTCTTGAAAGCAGTGTGGAGACTCCTCAAAAAATTAGGGCTGGAACCACCTTTTGACCCAGCTATCCCACTCCTGAGTTTTTTCCCAAAAGTGCCAAAATTGGCATATTATAGACATACAGCTTCATCAATGTTTATAGCAGCTCAGTTTACTATAGCTAAATTATGGAACCAACCCAGATGCCCCTCACTTGATGAGTGGATTCAAAAACTTTGGTACATATATACAGTGGAATAATACTTGGCTATCACAGAAAACAATATTATGGCATTTGCAGCCAAATGGATGGAGATGGAAAAAATTGTGCTATGTGAAATATCCTAAACTCAGAGACTCAACGGTTGAATGTTTTCTCTCATTTGTGGAAGCTAGAATACAATCGGAAACAGTATGATAGATGGCTAAGCTAATGATTACATCACCATGTATGAATTTTTACACGATTGTGGGGAACTTTGCCTAGGATGATGGGGGACGTAGGGAAGGGGGAAGGAGCTGGGAGGGAATAGGAAGGATGTCAAAGAGACCAGAGGGAGGGAGTATGGGGGAATCAACTCAGAGGGGAACCTTGGACTTCTATGAGAAGTCCAATTAGCATGGGGGTTTAATAGAGGGAAACATGACACCATGGGGAACTCAAGGGTGAAAACCATGGAATGGCATCAGCCTTGGGTTGTTCTGTCATTATACAGTTGTTCTTGATTGTTTAATAATTATTCCCTCCTAATTATAAGATCATATTTAGCAAATAAAAATAATTTTTAAAAAAGATCATTCTGAATCTTAACTCCTCAAATTATAAAAAAATTAACAGTTTAGAGCAAGTTGAGGGTATGTATGTTAGGGTTTGGGCACCAACCTCAAATGGAGTTATTTACTCATAGTTGCTTTATTCTAAAACCTATCCCACATAATAAAGTTTTTTTATAAAGAATAATTTTGTGGAGCTGTAGCCATATCTGTGATTAGAGTGCTTGCCTGGCATGCATGAGGACCCTAGTTCAAACCCCAGCATACATACATAACAGGGTGCTGCATAAACCAGAACTAGATGAAAAATAAATAAAATTGATTCTCTCTTCCTCCCCCTTCTCTCTCTCTCACTCCCTCTCCCCCTCCCTCTCTCTCCCCCTCCCTCTCTCTCTTAAAACAACAACAACAACAAAAAAGAATTTTGTTAAGTGTATTTTACCAAGAGGGTAAAAAGAGATGAGTTGCTAGTGGTAATATTGTGAAGGTTATTTGTACTAATTATTTAAATATATAATTATAGTATATGTAATTTTTTTTACTAAATCCAAAATCCTAAATCCCGAAGCTGCTATTTACTAGCGGTGTGATTAAAAAGAGAAAAGCACAAGGCCCTGTACACATGTTACTTGCACAATAACTATTATATAGTAATGCTTATTTAATAGATGAGAAAACTAAGACACAGGGAGATGAATTACTTTAATCCAAGTCATGGTAGCAAATCAAGTGTTAGTGTTCAGATGCAAAGAAACATTCTTTAATGTTTATAATCACATCCCTAACAATATGTTTCAATGGAATAATATTTTAAATTTGACACATTCAAATGATTATTGTTGACTCATAATCTGCAAATGAGGTATTTAAAGCAGTTGCAGGCATTTTGATCATAATAAGTTGAAATTTTTTTTATCTATAAAATACATTATCAATGTCCTTTTTAAACCAGCCACCATACTCCCCACGTACAAATTGGCATTTAACAGTACAGCTATTCAGATTAATGCCAGTCAGCCTGGTTTAGCAGGGATCTGTCTTCTATGTATTGCCAGTATGTATCTTCTTTTGAATCTGTCACATTTGGATTCAAAAGAAGATGCTTATGTATTGTTGCTTTGTTTTTCTCTATAAGGATACTCTCTTGCATTTACATTTCAATATATATGGATCAACATACATATGTAAGAGTTTCTGAATGTCTTCACATGTTTCTGATGTTCTAATTTTATAAAATAATTACTTTTTAGGTTGTTTGTATATTATGTAAATTGTAATTTACATTTTTCAGTTTTAGTCAAGTATGTTTTTCCTTACTGCTAAAGAAGCAAAGTATATTGAACAGCAAGTACTATTAAATTTTTACTTTAAAGTAATATTTCTTTTTACTATATTTCTGAGTTTGATTACAATATGAAACTTTTAGGGTTATTTTCATATATTGTCATTATCTCAAGACTGAATATGTTCTTTTTGAAAAATGGCTATAGGAAGACTGTTGAATAGCTTAAAAGATGACTTCAAATATGAAAGATTATATTTAGGTAACTGAATGATGTAAGTTGTTCATTATTGTTAAACTGACAAAGGGTACTGCTACTCAATGAAATAAAAATATTCAGTGATGTATGAAATTAAAACTATCTTAGGAAAATGAAATCTGCATAAAAATTAACTTCAGAAATTAAGCTTGGAAGTACTACGTAGCAGCAGTTAATCATTGTGAAGTTTAAGACTTATAATACATATGCGTGTCTGCGTATACAAGCTTTTTTACACAGAAAGCAAAAAAAGAGCGTTTTCTATGAGTTATTTGTCAAGTATTTTAACAATAGCTTGAAATTCAAACTATTGCCAATCCCAATCCCTGAGTTTTACAAAGAAAATAAATGTCTTTATAATTTTTAAAGTATAGCTTTGTTCTATATAATAAAGTTTTATTATATAGAATTATATAATTTAGTTATAAGTTATAATTTAGTTATAAGTTAGCAATAGTTGTAGATTTTTTTTTTCAGTTTGGTACCAGGGATTGAACCTGGGTCACTTAACCGCTGAGCCACATCTAGCCCTTTTTTTTTTCAATTTGTTTTTATAATGAGGCAGGGTCTTACTAAGTTGTTCCGGGCCTTGCTAAGTTGTTGAGGCTAGCTTTGAACTTGGATCCTCCTGCCTCAGCCTCCTGATCTGCTGAGATTACAGGTGTGTGCCACCATTGCTGACCACTTCAGATCTTTTGATAGTTCCAGAGGACCAAAATTAATAAATATCTTTGTCCTTCACACTTGTGGAATTTAATAGACAAGTACACTTGAGGAAAAGTACTTCAAAGTAGTGGATTAGCATACCTCAATATCACACTACTGCTTTGATCACACCAACCATGGCACAGAAAAATCCATGTGGAATTGCCAGGTTATGCAGACAGTCTCTTCAACATGTGAGCACATAATGGCTTGGCCTATATCTGATATTCAACTTTAGATAAAGTGGGGAAGAGCAGTTCAGACAGTGAAAGTAATGTAAGGAAACGTATAACCATATGAATAGTCTGGTTCTTTCTGGGAACTTCACATAGTTCAGTATGAGTAGACAAGAAACTAATAAATAGGTATGGAGTGAGGTAACAACTCACTGACAGATTTATAGGCTGTGTGAAAGAGACTTTTAGGCAAAAATGAGGTCCATTGAGAGCCAGACAGTTGTCTGGAAACCAGGAAACCAGAAAGTAGAGTAATCTGGGGAGGAATTTAAATAATATGCTATCTATATAGAAAAAAAAAAAGAAACCTAAGAGGAACGGCAGAGGAGCTAAACCAAGTATAATTTAAGCAAGGTCCTAACAGACATTTGTTTCAATCTTTTTGTTTGTTTTTGTAAAGAGAGAGGGACAGTGAGAGAGAGAAAGAGAGAAACAACTTTATTCAGTTTTTCACATGGCCTTAGTTGCTCCAACACTTAGCTGTGTACGTGGTGCTGAGGTTTGAACCCAGGTCCTCGTGCTTGCCAGGCAAACGCCGAAACCGCTGAGCCACCGCTCTAGCCCCATTTGTTTCAATCTTGAATAATCCAAATCATACTAATTGACTATACTGGGAACTAGAAGTTGATCATCCTTAGCAGTTCATTCAAGTACCAAATTTCTAGGAGAATTGCTTCAGCCCTAGATTATTATAATTTTAAACTAATTCAATATTATTTACTAATAGTGTATTTATACCTTCTAGTTTATTCCTAGAAAAAAATTGAGGCATAAAATTATAAATATGCTTTTGCTACCATCCTTTTCCTATTCTGCCATTATTCCATCAAAGATTGAAATCCTTCAATGAAACAAACAGCTGATTCGTTGAAAAACTAAATAAAATTATCTGACCTTAGCCAATGTCATTAAAAGAAGGAGGGAAATGAAGCAAATCAACAAAATTATCAATGAAATGGGAGTGATCACCACTGACCCCACAGAAATACAATGGATTATTAGAACCTGTTTTGAAAAGCCATATTCCTCTAAATAAGATAATCTAGAAGACATGGACAAATTTCTAGACATACTACATTCCCAGATTGATGCAGGATGATATTGAAAATCTAAACAGCCAAATATCAGGCACTGAAATCCATATAGCAATTAAAAGCCTTCCAAAGAGGAAAAGCCCAGGATGGATTCTCTGCTGAATTTTATCACATCTATGAGGAGGAGCTAACACCTAACACCTCTCCTTATTAAGCTATTCCAAGAAATTGAAAAGGAGGGAACTCTCCTAAATATTTTTTTAAGAGGCAACCATAACCCAGATACCAAACCCCAACAAAGATGCATCAAAAAAAATAAATAAAATAAAATAACTACAGGCCAATGTCCCTGATGAACATAGACCCAAAAATCCTTAATGAAGTTCTAGCAAATCACATTCAAAAACACATTAAGAAGAAAATTCATCATGATCAAGCGGGCTTCATTCCAAGGATAAATATCTGGTTCAACATATGCAAACCAAGAAATGTAATTCATCACTTAAACACAATTAAAGACAAAAACCATATGGTCAGGACTGGAATGGTGGCTCAGCAGTTAATGGTGTTTGCATGGTATGTTCAAGCATGTGGGTTTGAATCCCAGGACTGTGTACATAATGAAGTGTTGGAGCAAAAAGCCACATGAAAAACTAAATAAAATTGATTCTCTCTCACTACCCTTTCTCAAAAAAAAATATATGATCATCTCAATTGACACAGAAATGGCCTTCGATAAAATCTAGCATCCATTTATGATCAAAACTCTGGAGAAGGCAGGGATCATAGGAATGTTTGTTACTTATGTAAAGGCCATGTATAACAAATCCACAGCTAGTATAGTACTAAATGGAGAAAAACTGAAAGCGTTTCCACCAAACTTGGGAACAAGACAAGGCTTGCTGCTACTCACCACTTTATTCAGTACAGTTCTTAAGACATTAGCTACAGCAATCAGCCACGAGAAGGAAATCAAAGGGGTAAGAATAGGAAGAGAAGAAGTCAAACTATCCTGTTTTGCTGATGACATGATCCTATATCTGGAAGACCCCAAAAACTCCACCAGAAAACTGTTTCAGGTTATGATCAGATTGAGCAAAGTGGCAGGCTACAAGATATATACCCATAAATCAATAGCTTTCCTATACACTAACAATAATAGGGCAGAAGAAGAAATCAGGAAATAAATCACATTCACAATATTCAAAAAAATTACTTGGGAATTAATCTAACAAGGTAAGTAAAAGACCTCTACAATGAAAATTATTGAACATTGAAAAAAGAAATTGAAGAAGACCTGAGAAGATGGAAAGATGGTCCATGCTCTTTGATCAATTAAAAGTGAAACAACTAAAAGCAAGAATGAATGAGTGGGATACTATTAAACTAAAAAGCTTTTGCTCAGCCAAGGAATTGGTCAAAATTATCAAGACAGAACCTACAGAATGGGAGATAATCATGGCCTCTGATTCCTCTGACAGGAGGCTAATATGCAAAATATACAAAGACTCAAAAAACAATATCAAAACACAAACAGTCCAATTGGTAAATGGGCCAGAAAGCTAAACAGAAACTTCTCAACAGATGAAATTGAGCAAGCCAATGAATACATGAGAAAGTGTTCTAAATCACTAGTAAATAGACAAATGCAAATCAAAACTATCTTAAGGGGCTGGAGTGGTAGCTCTTCAGTATTGTGCTTGCCTGGCGTCTACAAGTACCCAGGTTCAAACCCAGCTCTACATACACAACTGGGTGTTGGAGTAATGAAAAACTAAATAAAGTTGATTGTTTTTCTCTTACTCTCCCTCTTTATTTTAAAAAAAAAGCTACATTAAGATTTCACCTCACTACAGTCAGATGGACAAAGATGAAGAATATAAACAATATCATGCTAGAGGGGTTTTGGGAGATAGGAGCACTACCACACTGTTCGTGGAACTGCAGACTGGTACAGCTGCTGTGGAAAGCAATGTAGAGAGTCCTCAAAAAATTAGGAATAGGGGGATTCCAAGATGGTGTGCTGCAGGAAGCCTGCTTCTCATTTAGCTCCATGACCAGATGAGAAAACTCTAGATAGCTCCACTGCTGCAAGATGTATTTAGGGGAAAATTATCACTGGAACACAATGCTAGTTAGGGGAGATTTTTGGAGGATCAGAGATTTGAGTGGACAAGTAGAAAAGAGGGATTGTATCGGTCCCAGCCAGGACACTACAGCTGCAACCACCATTGCTCCCAATCAGCAAGGGAGTGAGGGAGGAGCTAAACCATAAAGTGTGATCTGATCTGCCCCAGAGAAGCTGAGTTCTATAAGGCACTCAACTAGAGACACCTCTACAGCATCGCCATTACGTTAGGGGAGAGCAGTGTCTTTGAGCGTCCTGCAAGAGGGAGAATCAGAAGTCCTTTCATAGACTGTCTGGCAGGAGGAAGACAGCAGTACAGAGCAGACTTATCCACAATTCCACCAGAGCCAGCCATGGTTCAGAGGCTAAACCAGGAAGAGGAGGCATGAGTCAAGCCAGTTTAACTCAGGAGATTTTGGATTTGTGGAGTGCGGGGGAGCCTTGCTTAGCCCTGTCCATCCACACCCCCAGCCAGAAGGTTCACATGATAAGCTAAGATGGGCAGGCACACAAAAGAGACCACAGTCTAGCTCAGAAAACCTGGAAGGACTGTGAGTGTAACTAGCAGAGGGAGCATTGATCAGCATTCGACTTCCTACCCTAATATCCAGAAGTCTCCTGAGTTTCAGATCCCCAGGGAGGCTGGAATGATCTCTTCAGGTAAGTCTCTACCCACAAAGCCCAGGAGACTGAACTAGACATCTCATTGTCTACTTGAGATCACGTAATTCCAGACTGAGAGACCCTGCTAAAAAAACCTCGGGTGGACAGTGAACATCTGCTTCCAGTGTGTAAAGAGACAACCTCAGTGAACATAGTTCCTAGTTTTCATTAAGAATCTATTTTTTTCATCTTGTTTTTGACGTGTATTTGTGTGCCATCTGGAGAAGTTGATTGGTTCATGGACATATAAACATATTAACTTTTTGTTGTTCTTGTTGGTTTATATAAATGTACTAGCTTTTTGTGGGGTTTTGTTGTTTATTTTGTTTTGTCTCTGTCAGGTTTTTTCCTTCAGTTTTTTTTCCTTCTTTTCTCTTTTTCACTTTTCTTTCTTCTTTGTACATTCCCTTCATTCCTGGGCATTTTCTTCAAAGTCAGTGCTTATCCTTGTCCTGCCTGCTGAGGATTGGAATTTTTTTAAATTTTTTATTAGATGTATATAGAGATACAATTGAGGGTGAAACATTATCAAGCAATCAAGAACCAATGTATATATACTTAGTTATCCAGGGCTAATGCCAAATCATGGATGCCCAGCTTGGGTTTCCCCTGTTGTTGTTTCCCCCAAAAGAACTCCTAAGTTAATTGGATATCTTGTGAAGGACTGAGATCTCCTTCTGAGATGATTCCCCCATATTCCCACTCTCCAGTCTCCTAGGAGTTCTTCCTACACCCTCCCTCCTCCCCGTCTCCCTCCCTACGCCTCCAAGTATCCTAGGGAGTCATCTCCCTATACCATTGAGAATCATACAATTTGAAGTTATTTTTAGCTTAGCCATATAACATACTGCTTCTCCATGTATTCTAGCTTCCACAGATGAGAGATACCATTCGGCCCTTGAGTCTCTGAGATTGGGATACTTCACTTAGCATAATTCTTTCAATCTCCATCCATTTGGCTGCAAAAGCCATAATATCATCTTCTCTAATGGCCGAGTAGTATTCCATTGTATATAAGTACCAAAGTTTTTGTATCCACTCATTGAGTGAGGGGCATCTGGGTTGGTTCCATAATCTAGTTATAGTAAATTGAGCTGCTATAAACATTGATGAAGCCATATCACTATAATAAGCTGATTCTAATTCTTTTGGGAAAATACCCAGGAGTGGAATAGCTGGGTCATAAGGTGGTTCCATCCTTAATTTTTTGAGGATTCTCCACACTGCTTTCCATAGTAGCTGAACCAGTTTGCAGTCCTACCAGCAGTTAACAGTGTTTGAGGTTTGGAATTTTGATCAGTACATTTAGTATTTGAATTGTATTGTGGCCCATTGCAAAGTTTTCCTCTACTTGTCTTTAATCTTTCTTATGGTATCAGCCAAATTGTATTAATATCTCTTTCAGCCATCCTCTACTTTGATAACTCTGCCTCTTCTCCCTCCATTTCCACCTCCCCCCAGAAAATTCTTTTCCTCCTCTACTTTCTCTCTGTTTATGCTTGGATATTACAACTTACTGTCTAACCTCCTCTTATATTCAGTTCTCTCTGAAGCTTCTAATTAGTTTATGCAATTCCAACCCCATCATTAATGTTGTATAAATATTTCAACTGTGAATGCCAAACTCAATAACTATTACATTGTTAATTCCTCCCCATATACCTCCTTTTTAACCCTCCCTCTCCCCTCCATTCTGCCTCTTCCCTCCACCTCTACATGTCTATGGTTCCCCTAAAATATGTGTTGCTTTGACTTTGGCGAGTCTAGTATATAACCTTGACCTTTCACCCAAGCCTTTGTTTTGCTGTAGCCTTCACAAATGAGGGAAAACATTTGACCCTTGAATCTCTGGGTTCAGCTAATTTCACTCAGCATAATTTCTTCCATTGCCATCCATTACCCTTCAAAGGCTATAATATTGTTGTTTGTCTAATGGCTCAGTAGAACTCCAAAGTGTGTGTGTGTGTGTGTGTGTGTGTGTGTGTGTGTGTGTCACAGGTTTTGGATCCATTCATCCAGTGAAGGGCATCTGGGTTGATTCCATAATTTAGCTATTGTATATTGACCTGCTGTGAACATAGATTGTTTAGCATCTTGTTAGAAGTAGACTATCTTGGGTCTGGAGTGGTAACTCAGTGACTTAAGGGTTATGACGCTTGCCTGGCATGCGTGAGGGTGTGGGTTCAAACTCCAGGACAATGTGCATAACAAAGTAGTGGAGCAGTGAAAGCCATATGAAAATCTAAATAAAATTGATTCTCTCTCTCTCTCTCTCTCTGTCCCTGTCACTGTCCTTCACTCTTTCTTTAAAATATAAAAAAAAGAAATAGATTATGTTGTGTCCCCATCTACCTATTAAAATAGAATGTGCATCTTAATGTAGCTCCAGATGATTTATATGTTTTTTAATGCTTGAGAATTGTTACTTTTGGATATTTTATTCCTTGGTATTGCAACTGTAAGACTGCTTTCTTTGTTCTTGGTAGTAATGTTTTGCTTTTGCTGTGTATTACATTTTCTTGTCAGTAAATAACTGCTCTTTCTTTGGAAAACCTTACTTTTTTTAAAAATTTGTCTGGTTCAAAGCAAGAATGGAGTGGTCTATATTGTAAAGCAATTGTGTTTTAAGGTATTGTAACTCAGTGGAGTTAAAAGCTGTTGTATTGATTGTGGCATTTTAGAGCCAGCTGAATTATTAATTTGGCTCCATTTGGCAGATTGAAATGTTTTACAGTCAGTGATCTTATGAAACATAGTGCTGTCTTTCATAGGTTTGATATCTTCCTTTTAAAGATGTGTTAGTGGTAATGAATATTTTATAAGGTACCTGCCTGGATGTGAATAAATAACTAAAATCTTAAAAAGCAGATATTAACTTCATTTGAAAATGCCTACTTTTCAAATTCATCATTTTAAATAGAGTAAATCTGCAGCTTGCAAGAGAAATATGATAAAAGTTCCACTTAGGGCCAGGTGCAATGGTGAGCACATGTAATCCTGGCAACTGGGGAGGCTGAAGCAGGAGGATCCCAAGTTTAAAGCCAACCTCAGCAATTTAGTGAGGCCCTAAACAACTAAACAAGACCCTGTCTCAAAATAAAACAAAAATGGGCTGAGCATGTAGCTCAGTGATTAAGCATCCCGAGGTTCAATCCCTGGTACCACAGTGCCTAAAGCTATGCTAACCATCTTATAGACTATGAGTTCAAACTTCTTTAGTGCATGAGAAATTATTCAGGCACCATATAGTTAGTCATTCTGCTAATTGCGTTTGAAAACTTGGCACACAGCTCAGAGCTTGGCACACAGTAGATAATTCTTTCCTATTATAGCTATTTTTATATTATGTTTCGAATATTTAAAAGTAAGAAATAGTCACATTCTAGTTTTTTAAACAGGTAACCGAATGAATTTCATTTTAACATTTCATTTTAATTTTTAGTGCTTTTGAATCTTTTCTTTACTTGATTGTTTTCTTCTTCTTGATGGTGATGTTTTTAATTCTCTTCAGTAACACTATTCTTAAAAGCAAACCTTTTTTTAAAAAAATTAGAAGTTGGGTTCATTTTGACAAAATCATACATGCATGGAATTTGATTTCAGTCTGTTACCCCACAGTCTCTCCCCTTCACCCTTCCCTTACTGATCTTCCTTTTTCTACTTTATTTATTTTTTATTAGTACTTTCTATATATACATAAAGATGAAATTCTCCATGGTACATTTATATATGTATATAATGTGATTTTGTTAAATTCATTCCATATTTTTTTCCCCTTACCATCCTTCCTCCCTCCCTTTCAATCTCCCTCTACCCCACTGATTTTCCATATATATTTAAAAACAAAAACTTTTGATTTATAAGAATTGACCTGTTTGATAGCAGAAAAATTGGGAGAGGAAGGAACCCAAAGATAAAATCCTGAAGAAGTTAAATGTGAACTTTATGCCAAAAGCAATTAAAAAGACCTGTGGTTGATGTAGAAAATCATTTTCTTGCACTTATACAGCAGATAAGAATAAGCCTTTTTTTTTAGAGGAAATAGATCAATTCCACATCTCTCTTTACCTTGAAATTTGGAAGGAAAAACCAAGTTAATGAGTAACTGTGTGGTGAATCATTCAGAAAAGGACCCCATACCTTTTTCACTCTGATCATTGATATTAAGAAGGGGATAGAAGAATAATAGAACATTTAGAAAGTTTGATGAGAACCTATGACAGCAGGACTCTCTCTTCTAAAGCTGGAATACTCTTCATCTTCTGCCCTTGGACATCTAGAACTCTATGTTGTCTGGCCGTTGGACTCTGAGACTTGTACCAGAAACTCTTGAGCTTTCAGCTTCAGACTGAGAGTTACTTCATCAACTTCCTTGGTTCCAATATTTTTGGACTTGACCTGAGCCAGACTACCAGCCACCTATTTCTCTAGCTTACATATGGTCTATTGTGGGATTACTCAGCCTCTGTAATTGATGAGAGAAAACAATAGAATGGTTAGATACTGATGAATTTCCCTTCACATATCTTGTTTTATCATAGGAAGTAATGTTAAGCATACTGAAAAGAGATGATTTTTTAAAAAGTTAGGGTGATTTCCTTTACCTCATCTCAAAGCAAAAGAAGAGAATATCTTTGAAATTGCTGAAGCAAAGGGTTCATTACGCATGATTTGAAAAGATTGTTTGCTTCAATCATGTAACTTGAGTTCAGTTCCAAAGGAACATAATTCATATCATTGACAGTCCAGGATTCATTACATATGTAGCAAAATATTATTTTATAAAAAGAGGTTGGAAGAGAAATGCAACAAATGCTAGAATAGGACTCCACAGCAATCTCCCCCTCCCCATAGAAATATCAATTTGTATAACTATACACACACACACATACACAAAATACATTCACAAGATCTAAAGAAATCAGGTGAGAGATTA
>PVKS010006591.1:59451-77717 GCA_004027875.1 Aplodontia rufa | reverse complement strand
GCAACTAAAAAAAATTAAGTATCAGTATCAGGGAAACAAAGTAAAATTGAGGGAGGAGGGAAGACATAAGGACAGAGAGAAAGAAGACAGGCAGTATAGGAAAGAGGGATTGTAGCTTTGAATCTAAAAGCGCCACGAACACCCTGACCTTCACCCGCCAGGCCTGCTCTCCGCCAGGTCTAAATTCTAAAGGTCTGATAAATCTTAGAGTACTGTAAGCTCAGTTAATTAGTTAGTATTTCTATTCCTTTTTTGCTTACAGAATGTGTTTTTAGATGGAGTAGAAGAAGCCTAGAGAGAGAGATGTTAGAGACTCATGATAGATGTGCAGTCCTAGCGCTATTTATTAACAAGATAACGTCAACCTGAGCCAACCTGAGCGTGCTGACAAGAACCAGACCCCTGTGGCCGGCTCTGCACTCCAGGATCAAAGGAATTGAGCTCATTAGCTGGAAGCTGCCCCGAGTGTTGCTCATGTTTACCATTTACAAAGCTTCCTTCAAGAAAAGCCAGAGCCGCCGAAGGTCCATCTCGCTCTGGAGCACACCTGATCTCTTTCTCGCCTGCTTTGCTGAACAGACCTCCTTGCTCTCCTAAAGAAAACTTCACTTACGCTTTTTTGGAAGCACCCAGAAATTCCTTCCATGGTGTAAGTCAAGAACCTGTCTGTTGAGGGCTGAGTGGAGATGCCGTTTTTCATCCAAGGGACTCCTTGGGTTCTATTCAGTGACTAAAATCACTTTTTCTGGAATAAAGAGTACAGTGGGGGCGGGGGTAAATCACTTTTTGTGTATCACATTCCTGCAGTGTGAATGTTTTCAAGGATGCTTAAATGGATGAAGATAACATCTCTCGCTAGGGCAGAGACCAGATTTGTTTGCTGTGTAGGATGATAAAGATAATGACTTCCTTGGGAGCTAGGGGGAAGTTGGACACACTTACCCAGAGCTCCCGTCCCTTAAACTACATCTTCACCTGATGCTCCTTTGAATTATTGAGGTCTCCTAAGTTCAAGGTTCCTTGAATGTGACACAAACTCTGTGCAGACAAAGGACTGTTCCTTGGTACAGCAGCCAACACGGGTTCCACGTCTGCATTCATTCCCCCTCAGCTGCCCACACCCAGCCCAGGTCCCTCCTGCAGTGCAGAGCAACTCAGGTGAAAGCTGCATGTGCGGCCGGCTCATGCCGCAGCGGAAGAGCTTGGGACTGAAGGAATTCCAGTGTTTATTTACATATGTGCTGGTGCTTGAACCCAGAGCTTTGTGCATGCTAAGCACACGCTGTACCACATTAAATGATGCTCCCAGCCCCCTAATTTTAAAGAAGGCTGCTAACAAGCCTGCCCAACACAGGAGTCTTGTGTCTCCTGCCAGCAGTAGTGAAACTGGCAGGCTAAATGTTAGCTCATGTTATGGTTTGGATATGAAATGGTCCCCAATGCAGCAATGTTCAGAGGTGAAGCTTTAGGAAACTGATGGGATCGTGAAGGCCCTGACCTCCTTAGTGGCTTGATCCATTGAAGGATTGATAATTTGATGGTGTTAGTGGGTGGTGGTGGAAGCTGTAGGAGGTAGAGACTCACAGGAGGAAGGAAGTCCTTGGAGTCTATATTTTGTCCTTGGCCACTTCCTTTTTCCCTCTCTGCTTCCTGGCCACCAGGAGTGAAGCAGTTCTGTTCTGCCACAGCCTTCTGCCATGATGGTCTGCCTCTCCTCAGGCCCAAAGCGACGGAGCCGACCAAACCTGGGCTAAAACTTGCGAAACTGTGAGCCCAAATAAATCTTTCCTCCTTTAAGTTGTTTTTCTTAGGTATTTGGCTGCTCAGCCCTGGAGATGCAAATGTCCCAAGCATACTCTTTTATATATATATATTTTTGAACAACCATACAAGTTTTTAACAAAATAATATAAAATGTGTATATATTCTGGATATTGCAATTACCCTCAGGAGTGCCCTCCCAATTACCCACCCTTATCCTGCCCTTCCCCTTCCTACAATATCTCTAAAAAAGTATTAGGTTGTATAACATTACATCTTATCTGGATTTAACACATGCTAATAGACCAACTTTCTCAACGGCCAGGGTCTAGTCCCCACCTCCACAGATGAGTGGAGACAATCGACCCTTGGTTCTCTGGGTTAAGCTGATTTTACTCAGCATGATTTCTTCCGTAGCCATCCATTTACCTTCAAAGGCTGCAATATCATTGTTTCTAATTCCAAGCATACTCTTTAATAAACAAGGTGGGAGGACTGAACCTGGAAGTTTTGGACATTTTATCACTCACACACTCCTTGACTGTGGCTGACACCTCCTGTGCCCACAAGCAGGGGGATATGGAAGATGGGATGCGTGCTCTTTTTGCAGGCAGATTTCCTCGGATATTGGATGGGAACATCTATACAACCCTGTATGGATCCTCACCTAAAAATTGGAGGTATGTGGCCCACCCCTCATCGCCATTTCCTTCATTATCATGTACTTTACAGAACTTCTTATCTCACTGCAAGCTTTCCTAGCACTAGTTAGCATTTTTTTCCCCTAGAGAGAGAGAAGAGAGAGAGAGAAAGAGTCAACTTTTATGTTGTTTTTCCTTCACTTTGTGTATGTGGTGCTGGAGCTTGAACCTGGGTCCTTGCACATGCCAGGTAAGGGCTTTACTGCTGACCCTCCTCTCCAGGCCCACTGATTAGGGTTTAAGCAATATTTCACTCCTTCAATATCTCAGATGCCCCTTTTTTCCCTCACAGTCTCAGAGCAGCCCATGTCTTCTGGAAGGCATGAGGATCCGGCTCCAGAGGCACCCTGCGTCCATGTCTTACAGCAGCAGTACAAGAGCAAGAACCTATCAGCGAGTTTGCTAAGGTAATTAAGATAGCGCTAATTTGTTTAGACACTTTGGTT
Organism: Aplodontia rufa; assembly: GCA_004027875.1. Lineage (NCBI taxonomy): Eukaryota > Metazoa > Chordata > Mammalia > Rodentia > Aplodontiidae > Aplodontia > Aplodontia rufa. The sequence goes on along the minus strand of PVKS010006591.1, from coordinate 74,809 downwards.
AAAGCCGGAAAGATATTGTGTTTTAGTCCAGTTCTGTTTTATCAAAATCCATTCGGAATCATCTGTGGATGGGAATACCCAGAGAAGTCCTTGTGGTGCAGCCACAGGGAGATCCGAGCAGATCCGAGCAGATCCCACAGATAGTCTGGTTGACATCATGTGCAACTTTCATTGCTCAGTCCAGGAATAGGTTACTCATTGTCAAACATTTAATAGACACCAATAATGGCAAATCAGTTCCACTTAGGCCATATACAGGCTACTGCACAATCTTGTGTTAGTAAAATGGCCTGCGCAGTAGGCTTGTCTACCAGACCAAGTTTATCGGAAGTTCAGGGGTGTAGAAAGAATAAGACATCTCTGAAAACATAACTGTCATAAACTAATCAAAAAATATTCCTCGGCAGGGGGATGGGGTGGGACTGGAGGTGGCTTAGCGGTTACAGTACTTGTCTGGCCTGTGTGAGGTCACAGGTTGAAACCCCAGCACCACGCATACAATAAAGTGTCAGAGCAACAAAATGTACATGAAAGACTAAATAAAATTGATCCTCTCTCTCACTGTCCCTCTCTCTTTAAAAAAAAAAAAGAAATTCCTGGTGATGACACCAGAGGGCAGAGGGTGACATCATGTGTACTTGTGAGAGCCAGGTTCCCCACACAGTAGGATTTAATTGTAAATTTAGGTATTCTCCCTCCCTGCAAGGAGTCAGTAAAGCGAACCACAGGGCTTGTATGTACAGTCCATGGCCAAATAATTCCCCGTGTCTCTTACAGAATGTCTTGAGGGACAAGCACTAGTACATTGCTACTTGCGTCCCAGATAGGTCTAAGAAAATGCGCAGTGAAGTGTCCTTTATCTGCACCCTTAATGCTGGAGGTCATGGGCATGTTGACATAGAAGTGGCTGCAGGTCACTGATGCTGCATTTAGTGTCCATCGTATCTCAGGCAGATGAGCAGCCCAGCCCTGCAGAGTTATTCTCAGTCCTAGAGTGTTACTTCAGCAGACCATTTATTCTTCCCATCAATCCAGCTTTTGTTGGATTGTATTGCTGGCAGAAGATCCACAGTATATCCTGGTCTTGAGCCCGTGAAACGAGTTCCTTGGACACTCTCAATTACCTGTGGAGTGCCATGCACGGAACCCAGCTGGGTCAGTCCCTTAATAGTTGCCTTTTGATTGGCTTTTTTGCTGTCCACACAAGTCAATGCATGTTTGGTCCCTTCTGATAACAGTAGAGGGCCGATGTAGTCTGTCATCACTGAAAAGGGTATCACCTTAGATGATATTCCACTTGGTGACATCCAATCATCTGCACTGAGAGCAGGTAAGAGGGGTGTGGCATGTAGCAACATCAGGCATCTTTGAGGGCAGTCCCTAGCATGCCACTGCAGCTCATGTGGCTTTTGAACTGTAATATTTAATCTACGATGTAGCCAAGTGGCCATTTCTGCTGCTGGGGCTTCCTCTAGCCTTTTTATCTTTGCCAGTTGTGTCACCTCAACGGGTGCTTCTCTGTGACAGGTTCTAGAGCAAGAAGAGCAGCATAAATAGTACACAACTGTTTTTTCCAACAAGCTATAATGCTCCTCTGCTCTGCTTCATAACTGTGACCCAAATACAATAGGGGTTTTAAGTCCCTTGATCAGCTGTCATAAGCCCCATCCAGAGCCATCTAGAGTGACATGGACAGCAAGCTCAGTAGGTTTCAATGTGTCTAGTGTTTGTTTTAGTCAGCTTTTTTACTACCATGACTGAAAGACCTGACAAGAACAGTTTTAGAGGAGGAGGAAAAGTTTATTTTAGGGCCCACAGTTTCAAAGTTCTCAGTCCATAGACAGCTGGCCCCATTCCTCAGGGCTCAAGGTGAGGCAGAACATCATGGCGGAAGAGTGTGGTGGAGAAAAGCAGCTCAGGACATCACACCAGGAAGCATAGATAGACTCCACTCGCTAGAGACAAAAAACATACCCCAAAGTCAGGCCCTCCAGCCACCCCCTACCTGACTTCAGTTATTGCTCCATTAATCCTTACCGTGAGTTAAATTCACTGATTGGGTTAAAGCTCTCATGGCTCATCATTTTACCTCCACGCCTTCTTGCACTGTCTCACACATGAGCTTTTGGGGGACCCCTCACATCTAAATCATAACGGTGTCTTAAGGGTTTGTGCCTGTCTTATTGACTGGCCTGATTACATGTTTTGGCGTGCCACTCTGTCCTGTCGCATACAGTACTCCTCCTACACACATTATATAAGGGTCATAGTAACTGATCCAGATGAGGGAAGAAAGTCCTCCAATAACCTAGTAGCTCTACCATTTCATTGCATTCGCTTTTCTGTGCTGGGAAATGGAACCACCTGAACTTTATCTGTCACAGCCTAAGGTACAACTTTTGTCCTGCCCAACCAGATAACACCCACAAATTTCATCCGTAAGCCAGCGCCCTGTATTAGGTTAGTCCATTTTCTCTTTTGCAAATGAGTCATAAGTGTGAATGTAGCCTTGGTGAGAGATTCAGATGTGATCATCATCTGATTTACCTTAGCTGGTAAAAATAAGATTCATTGTCAGCCTTTCCACACGATGAAGAAGGCATCAGCAAGGTCCAGAACACTGGAGTATTTTCCCAGTTGAGTACTTAGTTCCTCTAGAACAGTGGCTATCTCCTCATAAAGAGGAGATATCACCTTATTTAATTTTCTAAAATCCACTGTCATATACCAAATTCCATGTTACTTTTCTTCTGACCACACAGGGAAGGACTTTGGGTTGGGTGAATTATATTTACTTTAGCCAATTTATGTATGGTCTCCATTATTTCTTGATGGCCACTGAGGAGTCAATTTTGTTTGCTGCCAACAACTGGATGGGGTGCAGTCATAACAATAGGGGTGTGTTTAGCATGCCCTCTTAATATTGGCTTTACAGATCACACATGTTTAATCTCCTGGCAATGTGAATGAACTCCTCTATGGTAGTTTGTAAGCATTGACCCCAGAAGATATCAACACTTACAATATGTTTAGGAATGGGAGGTATGAACACCAGGTAGCGGGTAGATGGCAGGTATTCAAATTGCAGGGTCAGTGTTACAGTTCAGTCTCTTACTGTTTTCCCCCCAATATCCACATTGATGAGAATTTGTCAGCATTAACATATAACAGGGTAAACTTAGCTCCTGTGTCCATCAATGCTGTTATTCTGAATATTTTGTGAAGACCAGTGTATTGCCAATTCTATGTGTGTCTATGTTCAGACCCCTGAACCTTGACCTCTCCCCTAGTCATCCCACACTCAAGAGCTCAAAGACTCCTCAGGGGGAGGTGGGCTCAGCTTTTATACATCTCCTAGTAGAAGAGGCCTGTCTTTGTCTCCTTCTGGAGTGGAGTCCATACTACCCTTCTGATTGCTCCCACCACTTTTTCCCTTATTAATAGTTAATAGCTCAAACCTCTTGTTCTTTGGCAGTTGCCTTCATAACTGTATCAGGGTGGCATTAGAGAGAGAGGGACAGTGAGAAAGAGGAACAATTTTTATTTAGTTTTTCATATGACTTTTGTTGCTCCGAGACTTCCTTTGCACATGGGTGCTGGGGTTTGAACTCTACTGGCGCATACCAGGCAAGTGCCATTAACAACTGAGCCACCACTCCTGCCCCCTGACAGGGATAATATTGACACCAGGCACCACAGATGGAGGAACCATGTGTAGTGTTACATCCCTCATCCCAGCAGTAGAAGTCATACTGTCCGATCCTTGGAAAGCCTGCACGTAAATCATGTTTCACTCCCAGATTCCACAAAGATCTCCAAAATTCTTCCACAGAGGCCCCACTGCCTCTTTGCACAGGAGTATTGCCTCAGTTTGACCACATATGGTGAATGGCAAGAAGCAGCCATGCTAGGGATGACCCCACATCTTCATCAGTGACACTGCTGTAGAGTCATTGACGCATGGTGAGTAGTTAGTGAAGCCATTTTAGGCAATTTTAGACAATTCTGTACAATTCAACATTCCCATCTGCTCCAGGGTCTCACAAGTGGATCAGCCATGGAGGTCACTTTCTTTCATCTTCTGCCTGAATTTGGCCCCAGTTCCACCAGCTTCCCGGAGGAATACAGTCCCAAGATAAGTGTTGAGTATCTCTCTGGAGCATGGAACAGATTTGGATCTGCCCCCTTATCACATTCTTTAGAGTCCTTCGTATTTCTCTCCAAGCCTTCCTATGCACAGATTTGTGTGTAATCCAACATTGTCACAGCAACAGAAAGCTAATACACTTACAAGTAGGAAGAGTTCAGATCCTCCATAGAGCTTGGCAGTTCAGAGTTTAACAAACCCTCCTTATCCATAGACCATCAATGACACCAAGTGGTAGGTTTAAAACTTCCTCCATGTCCATTTTGTCATTATGAGTTTATAGGACTTCCAGGTTGAAGGTGCACTTCAACATTCCCGTGAACGTCCATTGCTTTCTTACCCAAGATCAGCACTTTTCGTACAATTTATACAAAATCCTATTCCGTCATTCTACTACCTATGTATTTCCTAAGAGTGGGGTGAGCCAGGAGGGGGAAAGTCTAATGAATTTTTTATCCACAAGTCTAAAATTATATGAAGGTCTCAAAACAGTCATTTGAGACAACTAGTGGGTTATAACTTCTATCTGTTTGAATAAAAGGTAGTTCAAGTCATGGACAGAGATAAACATCTCCATATTTATTTCTCAGGGTTCCATGGACCAGAGATGAGAAAATAAAATATTTTTTTCTTCAGTGCATGACACTTTTGTTGCATTTTATAGTAAACACACAGAGGAATAAAATGCATGCTCACATTCCTTTAGACAAGCACAGTGGCACATGTCAGTAATCCCAAGTATAATCCCAGGAAAGGCTAAGGCAGGAGGATTGCATGTTCAAAGCCAGTCTGGGACATATGGCAAGACTTTGTCTCAAAATAAAATAAAAAGGACTGGAGATGTAGGTCAGTGGTAGAACACTTACCTAGCCTATGTGAGGTCCTGTGTTCAATCCCCAGTATCTCAAAACAAAACAAAACTAAAAATGAATATAAAACCCTGATTTAATACAGGATCCACTTCAGCCAGAGGCAGTAGTAGGTTATCTTTTCCTGCTGGGTGCAGACAGACCTTGGCAAAGCTGGACCATGAGGGCAAAAGAGCAAGACCCCTACCGTATCACAGAAGGAGCACGTACCTACTTCTGAATGCTCTGATGCCAGTAAAACCGATTTGGAAAGTATGGCTTGACTGACCAAAAAAGACTTCTAATATTTTCTCCTAGTCTTGATTTGGAACCTGAACATACAGAGGGTTGGTGCACAGACTGTCACTAGCCCAGCCAATGCAGTGTGGGGGAGATCTTCACCCGCCTTCTACCTTTTCTGTGCAGAGTCCAGGACAAAAAAAGGAGATCTGGGGCTGGAGCAGTGGCTCAGCGGTTATGGCGTTTGCCTGGCATGCACGAGTATGCATGTTCAAACCCCAGCACCACATACACAAAAAAATCTCAGAGCAACGAAAGCCAGGTGAAAAACAAAACAAAAATTGCTTCTCTCACTCTCACTCATTGTCCCTCAGAGAGAGAGAGAGAGAGAGAGAGAGAGATCAGGTGTTCTCATCCCTGACATATTGACTTCAAGTGTGGACCATTTCCTTGTTCTAGGAGAGGATATGGACTATAAGAACATAGTGGTTATGTGTGTGTGCTGTGGGGAGAGGGGGTTTGTTGGAGTAACAAAAATATTTTTTTTTCTTTTGGGCAAAAAAGCAAATCATAAAAACAAAATTTAAATAAAGAAATGCAGTGCTGCTATTAGGAGAAATTGTTGTGAAAAGGCAAAGAAATTGATGAAAAAGTTTAAAATACAGAAACACTAAAGACCATTAAGGTTTAGAATAAATTGTATAGTAATCTTGCCAGATTTATTTATCAATTTTTATCATTTATAAGTGATAGTGGATTCTTCTTAAATTTTCATGTATATGTAATGGCATATTTTGTATTCTTTTCCAAAGCTTTTAGTCTGCTTTCTTGCTTTCACAATTGCTGTATCCTCCGTTTCTATTCCTGTTAAATAGAAGTGCTGAGAGTGGACCTTCTTCCTAAGGGGGAAAACATTCAATATTTCATCTTCCCTCACAATGTTTGCTGTAAGATTTTATAGATGCCCTGCATCCAATTCTCAGCATGTGCCGCTATAGTCTGGCTGTAGTCACCAGCATCCCTGCACGCGAGGCACAGAGGGAGCAAGGCCGCTCTCGCTATCACGGTGCACCACTCCACCGATCTCACCATAGCAGCCACGGTGAGATTCGGGGCTCACTTAGTCCCCATGTCTCCACTTTCCCTGCCGCCACAGGACACTCAGAGAACACGCCGCCAGGGGACTTAGGTGCAGCTAGCGACCTTTGCCCCCAGCATGCGGCCTGAGGTCAGCAGCGAGTGGCGGGCGGACTCCAGCGAGGCCTTGGCAGGTCCCCTTCCTGCTGCCACGTCCGATGGCTCATGGAGACCTTCTGCAGGAAGCTGGTGTTGATGGTCAGCAGCCAGGTCGCAAAACGTTCCTGTTGGACAAACTCCCTTAGTTGTATATGTCCACTGTCTTCCAAAACCATGTGGACAACCTCGAGGTGGACAGCAAGCAAGTGGATCTCCACTGCGGGATGTGACACTTTCCTACAGGGTCACTGACATCACCCTCATATGCTTTTCAGTGGACAGCCCAGACTCATTGGAGGACATTTTCAAGCAGTGGCCCCCAACGTGCCCATCATCCTGGTGGCCAACAAGAAAGACCTGCGCAGCACTTCGGGGCTGAGTTCGCCACCATGAAAAGGGAAGCACTCAGCACAGGTGAGGGCCATGCCTTTGTCCTGCGAATCCAAGCCCAGGACTACCTGGAGGGCTGGGCCAAGATCGAGGAAGAGGTGCGCAAGTTCTTTGAGCCGGTGGAATTGCAGAACCCCTAAGACTCCAACAGCTGCACTAACTTCATCAAGGTGCTCCGAGGGCTGCGTGCGCCCGACGGCACGGTCCACTCGCTGGCCAGCTCCCCAGGAACATTGAGAACGGGAGGCTCATGTCCCCCAAGGACCCCAGCCTTGGTGTCTGCTGGCGGCTCTGTCGGTGGTGCAGGTGGGCATTGGCACCCGCTTCTGAGCGTCAGGATCCGGTTGTGCTGGGCAGGCCTGGGCGCCGCCCTGAGCGTCTTTATCCCGCGATTCAGACCTCAGAGTGTGCGGCTCTGCCTGTGCTGCCGCATCCCCCACGTCCTCACCTCTGGTCCCCAGGGGCACACCCCATCACACCTTCGCCCTTAACCTGAGCGTGCCTGCCATCCCTGGTCAATGTCCCAGACCCGGCTAACTCCGGGGAGGGAGGGCTGGGGAGTTTGGGGGGTGTTGTATAAATGCAGATATAATTCTGTTTTCGGACTAAACTGGTGTTATTTAATGGTGGTCGTGAGTAGAGTGACCAGGTCTGGGGCGGGATCAGACACCCATCCATGCATGAACCGGGTTTGGCCGTCTTTTCTGGCCCCTGGTCAAGAGCTTAACAATTAACTTGGGACTGAGAGGACACAGCGGCCGGACCAGCCTCCAGCAATCCTGTCCCAGTTACCAGCAAGGGCAGTTGCGCTGTGGATTTGATTTTGTCATAAATGAACTTCTGTGCCTGTTATACAAGTAAAAAGTGGTCCAAGAAATTGATGCTGATTTGTTGAAGGCTAAAATTTCTTTTTGTTGAAAAGAATTCTTTTGCACACTTGCCCCGTTGTTTGAAAGTTAGTGCACTAGCCATTTGCACGAAACAGTAGCATTCTGACCAGGGTGTATGCTGTAAATTCTTTTGCTTCTGATGTTTTCAAAAACCAATGACTTTTTATATTTGGAAAGGGGGAAAAAACTAATTTTTGCTTTTTTTTCCAGGGAAAAAATGGCCACACTGTTTTGTGATTTTATTTGTACAGGTATAGATGCTATTTTGATAAAGGTAACGAGTAGTGGGGTCTATATACTTTTTTTTCACAAGACAGTCTCTATAAGCTCTGTGAATTTTTCTCTACATTTCTGTAAGAGAATAAACCTGCCACTATTTCCTTTTTTACCCCTCACCTCCCAGCCCAGTTTTCCTTGTACTGAATTGTCATTTTTATTTTTAAAATAAATTTACAAATAAAAGAAAAACCTACAGCTAACATCCTATTGTAATGGTGAAAGATCGGCAGCTTCCCCCTAAGATCAGAAACAAGGAAGAATTTGGCTCTTACCAACTTCTCTTCCATGTTGTGCTGAGAGTTCTAGTCATGGCAGTAAAAAAAAAAATTTTTTTTAAAGAGGAGGTGGGGAGAGAAAAACGGAAAGAAAAAAGGAGATAGGGGAAATAGGATTAGACTCTCAGTATAGGAGACAGAATAAATCTTCATGGTGAATTCTTAAGTTTTTGTCTAGGGGAAGACAGACTCCAAATGGAAGTAGCTTTGGGAGGTGGTTTTGACACAGTAACCAGATGCATAATTTTTGAATGGCAGCTTTTAAGCTTGCAAATGAATTCTTGTGGAAATGGGTGCACCTATTTTGGGTGGATCAACTTGGATCTGGAACAATGCTTGCTTGCCGGGATCAGCAAGGATACAGTTTTGCAAGGAAAAGAGGCTTCTGTCCCCATGTGGCTGGAAGAAGGACGAGTAAGTTCCCCATCATGCTGAGGGCAATGTGAATCAAATTGGACTTCCAGCCCCTTCTGGGGTGGCATCTTACCTCACTATTGTTGGCCTTTTGTGATTGGCCTTTCCATCTGACACGTGTGTCCTTTATGTCAGAAATTACTCAGCAGCAAGCTGATCCTTTGACTCTACTCCCTCCCTCTTACCATACACACACATTAGCAGGGTAGTCTGACCATTCAGCATGGCTGTCCTCACAAAGGGATGCTCTGTTGGCTATTTAATAACTTATGACCAGGACAAAAGAAGTGGGAGATGGTATTGATCTATTTTGAAAGGGCAGGACTTCACCCTAACAAATTCTCTGGGCTGATGTGTCTTTTTCCATGTAACCCCAGGTCGGCCCCACTGTCAGGGGCTGTCAGGACTTTGGACTTATCTGTTTCAGCTGTATATAAATGTTCTTCTATGAAAAGACTTTTTTTTCTTCTTTTTAAGTCCATTTTCTATTCTTACAACTGAATACTGCAGCCTGGTTCATTTATAAAGCTTGTTTGGCTCATGGTATTGAAGGCTGAAAAGTTCAAGATCAGGTGGCTACACTTTGGGGACTCTCTGTAAAGTCCCAAGGTGGGAAAAATATTGCACGGCAAGACAGAACATCCTAGCCCCAAGGACTCTTCCTCGTATAAGGCCACAGACCCATTGGATTAGGGCCCCACTTTTATGGCCTTATTTAACCTCACTTGCCTCCTGGAGGTCTCACCTCTGAACACCTTGGTTGGATTGTTTCTACCCTCTGGATACCTCACTGTGGGATTAAGTTTCAGCATGCACTTTGGTGGGGAAATTAAAGTAGCCTTCAGGATGAAAGGTCCGCATGAGTCAAGGATGGTGGGGGGAAGTGTGAAGTTCAAGTTGCTGAAACTGGATACCTCTGTGTTCTGTAACAGTGGTGAGAAAGCAGAAATCAGGCTGCCTGGGGAGGGAACACTTGGGACTCCAGGGAAGGGGAAGAGTGTTAGTGATCTTTGCCCTTTAGAAACCCCTCAGGGAGCACTCTTTCCCCAAAGAAAACACCCTGCACTGCCCACTCCACCTGCCCCAAACCGCTTTCCATGCTGCAGAGGGAGAGAGCGTTGCAGTCCAGTTGACCGTGAGAGGGGTGGGGATGGCCCAGCTCTTGCCTTTGCCAGGCTGAATATCTGCAGATGTCACCGCACCTCATGGAACAGATGAAACAGGGTAGAGGGCCCAAGAGCCGGCAGGAATGCTGGAAACTTCCTCTGAAAACACGAGCTGAATTGACCTCGAGTATCTGGACTGAACTGGTAGGGACGAGGAGGACACTAAACCTTAGAAGTGGTTGAATGGGCAAGGCCAACCTGGGGACTCTGTCCACTGTGCTGTCACTAACTTAGGTCTGGCTTGTACCAGAACTTCTGTTTCCAGGGTACTGTGTGACCCTCGGGCTGTGTGTAGGGGAAAGGGAGGCAAAAATGTGTCTCACTATTGAAAGTGCTACGGTTTATACCTAAGGACAGTTACAGAAATGTTCCCGCATTGGAGGGAAGGTGTCTTTATCCATATACGTTCTCTACGCATCCCCTCTGCAGCGATTTAGGCTACAATGGAAGTTACTCCATGAGAAAGGTGATATGGAAACTGCGCTTTATTTCTGCTGACGTGAATAATGTCCCCATGTGGACTCAAAAGACCCTCAAGTGAGCTTCAGCTCACCAGCTAATGGTGTCTGGGTAACAGTGTGCTGGGCAATTCTTCCGAGCAGGCCAAGACAAGGTCTGTGCAAATTAATTTATCCTGCTAGACCTGAGTATACGCCTTGGGCCATGGAGAAAAATTAAATACAGAAACTTAATAAGTCCCCTGGATTTCCAAGATAAGCAGTATCTTAGTTTTATGCTGCTACAACCACCTGGGACTGAATAATTTATAATGAACAATTTTTTTTTTTTTTACTTAAAGTTCTAGAAGGTGGGAAGTCAAAGATCCAGCAGCCCATTTCTGGTGAGGACTTTCTCTTACTGCATCATATGAGAGAAGGGATTGAACACTCAGTCTCTAGCCCTTTTATAATCAGCATTAGCACCTTCAGGAAGGTGGACTTCTCGTAACCTAAACACTCCCCATGAGTCCCCACCTCCCAACTCTGTTGCATTAGGGACTAAGTTTACGACACTTTTTTTTTGAGGGACATGTTCAAATCATCACAGGCCCTAATGGCTTATTGGATTCATTTAGATAGCCAAGCCTGAGATCTTGAGGTGTATGGGTAAGACCAATTGGGCTACGCAGAAGCAAGGCAGGATCTTCATCTCACAGAATGGAAGAATGAGACCCATGGACAATGGAGAGAAAAGTGACACAGTTTTCTTTAAACAGAGGGGAAGTGCAGCTCCCACAAGGGAGGAGTTCCCGGAATGGTCAGCTGCTAAGTAGCACTTTCTAGAGGTTTATAAGGTGCTGCTGAAGGTGACCTTTAAAGCTATTGGTGGACTTTTGAGGAGGGAGATTTCTTCATCCGATAAAAGTGAGACTCTCAGTGATCATGAGCCCCCCCTCCCCAATCAGGATTTTGATCAGGAGCTATTCATTGTTCACATGCTTCACCTCCTGCTGTGTGGTCCACTGCATAACCCAATTGTAATCCAGGCCCACTCTGCCTGCTTATCATGTTTCTAGCTCCTGTTCTCACAATGATTCAGGTTCATCCCCTCCTATTGTTCAGGTCCAGTTTACCAGAGCTCAAATTAAACATTGCCTAAGGCAACTCAGAAAGATTTGGTTCAGGCTAGTGCCAGTTTTAGCTCAACTGGTGAGAGCGGCTGATTGTATGGCATAGACATAATTCCCCTGGGGGCAACACTATTTTAGGAATAAGGTGGTGGGGACTGTGCAATATGAGATTAAGATCTATGCCCATTTATTCACTTGATTGCTTTATTTGAAAAGACATTTATCTCTTCTCTGCAGGAAGGTCAGAGTTACAGCCCAGAGTGGGTCTGTAGGCAAAGCCCCAAAGTGATTTATCTCCCTAGGTATTTATATTTACAGGAGGAAATTGTCCTGGAAACTTGGAGAGGGTAGCACCTGGAAAGATCCTGTGTTCGCAACAAAGGGCAAGAGCTGGAATAATGAGACTTCCAAAGTTGAGGTCAGCTGCCTCCTGCTCCTTCATAAGCAGCAGTGAAAAGTCACTTTTGTCTTCCCTTGCTTACTCATGTGTAGGACAACTGGCTGCTTTCAGTGTCCCGCGGAACTCTGGCAAGGGGGATAGGAAAGGGGACAGTGGTTGGGGGCACTGCCCTTCTTCACTATGAGTTATTTAACAAGTGATCTGCCTCTGATTAGAACTTTCTGCGCACATTCAGAATGCACTTGATAACAAATATTCAAAGCCCAACACAGCCCAAAGGGAAGTCTCCCTAAGACGAGGTCAACTGTGTCATAGAGTGACAAGTATCACTTTGATTCAGCAATGCAAAAGTCATCAGTGGCTTTCAGTTTCAGGAAGTGGGTGAGGATAAATTGCCAGCAAGGAGACAGCAAATCTTTCTAGAAGTTTGCCATGATGAATAAGTCTCTCTGATATGAGAGAAGAACTAGGGTGAAGTTCATTTTAAAAAAGGAGATTCGAAATCATTATGGTGGAGAAGGGATTCAGTTCAACTGTGGAGAGGTGGTAGGGACTCTGGACACCGGGTTTTGCAGCAGCTCTTAGATACCTGGAAGAAGGTAAGTGGAAGAATGACACTTAGTTCATCACGCAACTGGAGCGTTGCCAAGCACACACGCTGGAGAGGCAAAGGGCAGGCAGGATGCACGTGACAGATGATAAATTTTAGACCCTGCCATCTGATAAGACAGGGGTGAAATTGAAGGCAAAAGTCAACCAGAACCTGAGCACTTCCTCTGGACCTGAATGACCTCCAACTGTGAGATAATAATTCACTTCCATTGTTAGAGCTCTGGGGGAAATTGCGTCTTTAAGGTTCAAGTCTTTTTTTTTTTTTGCATGCTAAGTAGCTTTTTTTTTATTGGACATTGTTTATTACCAATGGAAGGCATCCTTGCTTCCCTTGGACACATGTCTCGAAGGCCTGAGAGAGATGAGATGGGCCACAGACCCAAACTTCTGTCAATGTCTTTCATGTCTTTCTCATCAAAGGCTAAGGCAAGACTTCCCCTCACATCTCAGCTTCCCAGGAGGGTGGCCAGCCCCTTGTTATGGATCCAAAAAACTCAAATGGAACCCAAAAAGACCAAGCAATCTGTGCAAAGAGCCCCAAGAAACCTCAAGAGAGACTGTCCCACTCACCCTGATGGCCAGGGATCCATTCTAGGTGTCTGGCTGTACCTGGATAGAGGCAGCTAGGTTGTCCTTGGTCAGGAACCGGCTCCAGACACGGTACAACATCTCCAGGCCCTGGGGCCTAACAGAGTTCTGGATCCCCGTATGGTGGTCAGACAAGAGGTGAAAGGCATGTATTCAGAAACTGATAAGGTTAAAGACATACAAGACACCCCAAAAGTCTGAAGACAGAAAAATGCTTCACCTTTACATAAATCATTATATTCTTAAGACCTCCTATTTTTAATGGAGAGTAGAAGGAAAATAACATTTGAAAATGTAACTACTGGTTATTTACGTATAAAATTCTCTGTTCTTAGGTCTTCATTTTCATACTATTTGCCATGAGTCTCTATTTCTTCGTTCTATTTTTTTCTGTTAATTATAAAAAAATGTTTTAAGTATAGCTCGTACATCTTGAAAATTACTCCTCCAGTTGACAACCTTACTGGTTGTGGTGGGTGTCAAAGATAAAAAGCAAACGGTTGGGATATTTATTTTATTCAGGCTATTGCAATAGAGACAATGCCCCAGATCTGAAGATCAGAGTATCTGGAAAAATGGCTTTTCCTTGTTTTCCGTAGGGAGGAGTAAACATAGGTGGGGTGATTTATGGTTGAGACTGTTTTTGTAGTCAGACAAAGCCTCACTCAGTCAGCTGAACAGGACACATTCATCTGTGTCTAGCCAATTTCAGGGGACATTAGTTCAGCTAACCATTCATGAGACAAAAACAAAAACAAACAAACAAAAAACAATAAAAACCCCACTTGGTGGGTCTGTATGTGGCCTTGTCAGAAGGTTCAGGCAAAGGGAAAATGTCAATGCTTGGCCTTGTCATAGGAGATCATCTTTGAGCCTTCTGAGAGCCATGAGGAACAGACTCTCACTTAAGCAGAGGTGATTCACACACATGCCACTTTCTGAAACACAAAAGGGTGGAGAATGTTTCTAAAATGTATGTGCAGCTTGGAAGAACCTAGAATAGACAAATGTTAAAAATAAAGACCAAAGTTAGTGGTATACATATAAAACTTCAAGCCTTACTTTGAAGTTTCAATAATTAAGACTCTGGTACTGGCATAAGAAGAGAAAAATAGATCAGTAGAACAGCGGAGGATTTCTAGAAATAAACCCAAGCTTCTAAAATTGATTGATTTTTTTTATAAATGCACCAAAGTAGTTCAATTGGGAAAATAAAGTCTTTTCCAAAAATTGTGTTAAAGTAACTGGGTAACTATAGAAAAAAATAGATTTTCACTCCAACCTTACATCATACTCAATATGTAGTTCATAATGGATCATGAATCATACCTTCATAATGTAGGAGTAGGTAAAATTTTTCACAGAACAAAAAAAAAACAAGAAATATTTGCCAATTAGACTTAATGAAGATAAAGAACTTCTGTTTATCACAGCATATCATTAACAAAATGAATGTGCAAGCCAAATTTGGTAGAAAATATTCAGAAAAGCATATTTAGCATAGTAAAAAGTAGAAAAGACTATGTTTCTCCCAATTCCTTTATTCTCCATTATTGCTCCCCCTTTATTTCTATTTTGCCATTGTTATAATATTTAATCATCTATTTGCTTGTTTGGTGTCTCTTGTAAATCTTCATGAGGTTAGGGTCTATTACCTGTTTATGCCAGTGTACCTAGTAGATGTTCAATAAATATTTATTGAAAAAAAAAGGGTGGAGAAACTTCTAACCATTGCTGTCTGCTAGAAGCAGAGAACTCAAAAAACGTTCAACATTGTCAAGGGGAAGAGGAAGGGAGGCTATTTCAAAAGACATGGTTCTTTTATTTGCTGAGAAAGATTCCAATTAGTGGAACAAATGCAACATTTTGCAACAACACTTAAGGCTCAGAAAGATCTCAAGTGCAGAAGAATGAGATAAACTCAGAAAATCCATTATTTGAAATTGTAAATAAGATTATTAGGACCAGTGCATCCATAAATATAGTTTGAAAGGCTGACTTAAGAAATATTTTTTTAATATATCATGGAGTAACATGAGTTAAGAGAGTAAGGAGCTGTCAATCAATGAAAATCTCATGGGGGAGGGACTGGGGATGTGACTCACGAATGGTGCTTCCTTTTTTTTTTTTTTTTTTTGGTACTGGGTATTGAGACCAGGGGCCCTCAACCACTCAACAACTTAGCCCTTTTTATTTTTTTGAGAAAAGGTCTTGCTAAATTGCCAAGGCTGTCCTTGAACTTGTGATCCTTTTTTTTTTTTTTTTTTTTTTTTTGGGATTACAGACATGCAGGGGGCCCTGGG
>PVKS010006591.1:0-59351 GCA_004027875.1 Aplodontia rufa | reverse complement strand
GCATTGTGTTAAGACACACAAGTACTAAGCAACACTTGAACACAAAATTTATTTTTTGGCATTTACTTTATGTTTATTTAATGAACATTGAATGAATAAGTGGAAGTTTTTTATTTAAGCTGAATTTACAGCATGAACTTAGCATATTTTTCTTAGGGGCAGAATTGCAAAAATCATCTTTGTTGAAAGATATATCTCAGGAAATGATGTGGATTTAGAAAAATTGTTCATTCATTCTTGCAGCTAATATTCTTTTTTCATTTTTAATGTTTATTGGTTCTTTTTACTTATACATAAGAGCATTCATTTTGACATAGTTATAAAAGCATCAAATATATTCCAATTCAGTCCCCAGTACTTCACCTTTCTCTCCCTTTCTCCCTCCCCCTATTCCTTTCCCTCTATTGATCTATTTACTTTAAATTAGGGTCTTGTGGACACACATGATGGTGAGATTCACTGTAATGCATTCATATATGTACATAGGAAATTTAGGTCAGATTATTCCACTGTCTTTTCTTATCCCATCTCTCCTCCCTTCCCTTAATTCTCTTTTGTCTACTCCCCTAATCTTCCTTTTTTAATCCTCCTTTATTTTGGATTAGCATATTAGAAAACATTCAACTTTTGAGTTTTTGAGACTGGCTTATTTCACTTAGCATGATAGTCTCCAGTTCCATCCATTTACCAGCAAATGCCGTAAAGTCATTCTTCTTTATGGCTAAGTAATACTCCATGTGTATGTATACCACATTTTCTTTATCTATTAATCTGTTGAAAGACACCTAGGTTGGCTCCATAGCTTGGCTATTGTGAATTGTGCTGCTATAAACATTGATGTGGCTGCATCATGGTAGTATGCTGATTTTAAAGCTTTTGGATATAATACTAAGGAGAGGGATAACTGGGTCAAATGGTGGTTCCATTCCTAGTTTTTTTGAGGAACCTCCATGCTGCTTTCCAGAGTGGTTGTACCAATTTGCAGTCCCACCAACAATGTATGAGTGAATGTATCCTTTCCCCACATCTTGCCAACATTTATCGTTCCTTGCATTCTTGGTAATTGCCATTCCGACTAGAATGAGATGAAGTCATAATGCAGTTTTAATTTGCATTTCTCTAATTGTGAGATATGTTGAACATTTTCCATGTATTTGTTGACTATTCATATTTCTTCTTTTGAGAAGTGTCTTTTTTAGTTCCTTTGTCCATTTATTGATTGGGTTATTTGGGTGTTTTGGTGTTAAGTTTTTTAAGCTCTTCGTATATCCGGAATATTAATGCCCTATCTGAGGAGAGGTGGCAAAGATTTTTACCCGTTCTGTAGGCTCTTCATGCTCTTGTTTCCTTTGTGAGATGATTTTTAATTAATGCCATCTCAATTATTTAATTTTTTTTAAAAAGAGAGGAGGACAGAGAGAGAGAAAGAGAGAGAGAGAGAATCAATTTTTTTATTTAGTTTTTCACATGGCTTTCATTGCTCTGACACTTAGTTGTATATGTGGGTGCTGGGGTTTGAACCCGTGAACTCACACATGCTGGGCAAGTGCCATAACCACTGAGCTACTGCTCCAGCACCCTGAATTTATTTTTTACTTTACTTTTTGTGCTTTAGGAGTCTTAAGCAGTTCCTGAGCTGACTGTGATGGGCCCACATTTTCTTATAGCAGTTGCAGGGTTTCTAGTTTAATTCCTAGATCTTCCATTCATGTTAACTTTTGTGCACGGTGAGAGATAAGGGTTAAATTTCATTCTGCTACATATAGATCACCAGTTTCCCCAACACCATTTGTTTAAAAGGTGACTTTTTTTCTGCAAGGTATGTTTTTGGCACCTTTGTCTAGTATGAGATAACCGTGTTTAGCTGGGTTTGTCTCTGCGTCTTTTATTCTATTCCATTGACCTTCTTGTCTGTTTTGGTGCCAGTACCATGCTGATTTTGTTCCCATAGCTCTGTAGTATAATTTGAAGTCTGGTGTTGTGACACCTCCTGCTTTGCTTTTCTTGCTAAGGATTGCTTTGGGGTCTCTTATTTTTATAAATTTTGTAATGGATTTTGTATTCTTTGAAGAATGTCATGGGAATTTTGATGGGAACTGCATTGAATTTGTAAGCATTTTGGGCCATTTTGACAGTATTAATTCTGTCTGTCCATGGACATGGGAGGTCTTTGCATATTCTAAGGTCTTCTTTGTTTTTTTTCTTCAGTGTTCTATCGTTTTCATTGTAGACGTCCTTTAGTTCTTTTGTTAGAATGGTTCCCAAGTTTTTTTTTTTTTTTGAGGCTATTGTGAATGAGATAGTTTTTCCTAATTTCTTTTTCAACAGATTCATCATTGGTGTATAAGAATGTGATTGATTTATAAGTGTTGATCTTATACCCTGCTACCATGCTCAATTCATTTATGAGCTATAGAACTCTTCTGGTGGAATTTTTTTTGGGTCCTCTATAGGATCATATCAGCAAACAGAGATAATTTGAGCTCTTCCTTTCCTATTTGTATCTCTTTAATTTCATTCTCTTCCCTGATCTCTCTGGCTAGTGTTTCAAGGACGATGTTAATAGGAATGGTAAAAGTGGGTACCCTTGACTTGTTCTTGTTTTTAGAGGAAATGCTTTCAGATTTTCTCCATTCAGAATGATGTTGAAGTGAGTTCCTTCTATCTCTATTTTTTCTAGTGTTTTAAACACGAATGGGTTCTGTACCTTGTCAAATGCTTTCTTCTGCATCTACTGAGATAATCATGCGATTCTTGTATTTATGTGGTGAATAACATGTATTGATTTCTGTATTTTGAACCAATCTTGCATCCCTGGAATGAAACCCACATGATCATGGTGTGCTATCTTTTTAATGTGCTTTCATATGCAGTTTGCCAATATTTTACTAAGTACTTTTGCATCTATGCCCATCAAGGATATTGATCTAAAGTTTTCTTTTTTGTTTTTTGGTTTTTTTTTTTTTTTTGGAGCTGTCTTTTTCTAGTTTTAGAGGGTGAAACTGGCTTTGTGGAATGGATTTGGCAGTTTTCCCTCCTTTTCTAGTTCATGCACTAAATTGAGGAGGATTGGTTTTTCTTTAAAGGTTTGATAGAACTCAGCAGAGAAGTCCCTGGGTCCTGGGCTTTTCTTTGTTGGAAGTCTTTTGATAGCTGCTTTAATTTCATTACTAGAAGTTTATCTGTTTAAGTTTTCTATATCCTTCTGATTCAATTGGGGTAGATCATATGTCTATGGGAATTTGTCCATATATTCAAGACTTTCTAGCCTATTGGAGTATAATTTTCAAAATAGTTTCTGATGATACTCTGGATTTCAGTAGTATTTATGGTGATATGTTCTTTTTATCTCAGATTTTGTCTCAGATTTCCTGTCTTCTACTGACTTGGTGTTGGTTTGCTTTTCTTTTTCTAGGGCCTAAAGATGTAATGTTAGATTATTTAGTTGATATCTTTCTATTCTTTTAACATATGAGCTCAAGGCTATGAACTTTTCTCTTCTAGCTTCCTTTATACTGTTCCAGAAATTTTGATATGTTGTATCACTATTCCCATTTACCTATAAGTATTTTCATTTCCCTCCTGATTTATTCTGCTAGCCAGTCATCATTCTAAAGCATATAATTTAATCTCCTGGCATTAGAGTGGTTTCAGTTTTTTCTTATCATTTATTTCTAATTTCATTCCACTATGATCTGATAGAAAGGAAGGTATTAGCTCTATTTTCATATTTGTTAAGATTTGCTTTGTGACCTAAAATATGTTCTATTTTAGAAAATTTTCCATGTGCTGCAGCAAAAAAAGTGAACTCAGTTATTGACAGATGAAAGATTTATAGATGTCTGTTAGGGCAACACTATTGTGTTTTTAGTTCTATAGAATCTTTAGTTTTTGTTTGGATGATCTATTCAATGGGGACAGAAGCATATTAAAATTACCCAGTATTATTGCATTGTGGTCTGTTTGATCCTTACTATTGAGAAGGAGTTGTTTGATGTATGTAGGTGCTCCATTGTTTGGCGCATAAATAAAATTATATCTTGTTGATGCATGATTCCCTTAAGCGGTATGAAATGATCTTTTTATCTTCTCATTAAACTTGGTGTGAAGTCCACTTTATCTGAGAACAGCTATCCCTGCTTGTTTACAATCCCCATGTCAGTTGTATTTTTTTTTTCCCATTCTTTCACCTTCTCCCTATGGATGTTTTTGCCTGTGAGATGAGTATCTTGCAGGCTTTCTAGTTACACATTCTTTTAGCTTCTCTTTAACATGGAAAGTTTTTATTTCATTTCAATTCTGAAGCTTACTTTTGCTGGGTATAGTATTCTTGGTTGGCATCCGTTTTCTTTCAGAGCTTGGTATATTATTCTAAGCCCTCCTGACTTTGGGATATGGATTAAGAAATCATTTGAAATCCAGATTGGATTACCTCTAAATTCGACCAGTCATTTTCTTTTGCCATTTTTAAAATTCTAACCTTAGTCATTTTCATTATAATGTGTCTTGGAGGGGATCTATTTTGACTTTGTATATTTGAAGTCCTATATGTTTCTTATATTTGAATTTCCATCATCTCATTCTTAAGATTTGAAAAATTCTCAATATTTTATTGAAAAGATTGTGTATTCCTTTAGCATGTATATCAGAGCTTTCATCTATCCCAATGCATCTATCTTTTAATGTTATCCCAGATTTCTTGTATATTCTGTTCCTGGTCTCAACATTTCTTTATGGTTGACTTTATTTTCAAGATTATATACTTTGTTTTCAAGACCTGAAAATATATCTTCAAAGTGATGTAATCTATTAGTGATGCTCCCATTGAATTTTTGATTTATTGATGTTTATAGATTCTTTAATTTCCAAGATTTGTTTGGTTCTTTTTCAGAATTTCTATCTCTTTATTGAAGCGAACTTTCACTTCCTGTATTTTCTCTCTGATTTCACTGCTTACATCTTCTTTTAGCTCATAGAACAGTTTTACTATGAGCTTTCTGAATTCTTTCTCTGATATTTCCTGCACTGTGGTGTCAATGAAGTCTGTTGTTGAAGCATTATATGCTGTTTGGGACAGTTTGTTCCCATGCTTTTTTTTTTTAAAGAAAGAGGGGGCAAATAAAGAGAGAAGCAATTTTTATTTAGTTTTTCATGCGACTTTCGTTCCTTGGACACTTCATTGTGTATGTGGTGCTAGGGTTTGAACTCTCATACTTGTGCATGCAGGGCAAGCACCATAACCTCTGAGCCACTGCTCCAGCCCCTGTTCCCTTGCTTTTTAATATTGTTTATTTGTCTACCCATAGACATACAGCTTCTCTCTGATAAGGCCCTGCAACCCCAGAAGGAGCTCTCACTTCTTCTTTTAAGAATAGGACTACTTTGTGAGCCTCTTTCTCTTAAGAGCCCTGGGTTGGGTGAATATCTAGATTATGACATTTTAAGTCAATGTGTGAATTTCACTGATCCCAACGACAGCACCACTTTAAGAGATACTCTTGAGCCCTATTTACATTAGAGCCAATCCTTGTTTTATTCCACCTCATAAGAAACAAAAACTTGTTGCAATTTTTCTCCATGGTTCCTTAAATTCAGGTACAGCTCTATTATAAAGTTATGGAGTAGGTGAAAATGTTAGTTGCTAAATTTAGTAAACTTACTGTTACCTTAAGTGAGGGCTGAAAAGAGGGAGGAAGAAAGATTAGGCAAAAAAGACAGGGTTTAAAACAGAGACAGAAAGAGAGAGAGAGAAGATACAAAAAATAATTTGCACTAAGTTATAACAGAGAAACTGATGAATGGGTATTAGAGGTAGTATCAGATAATACTAGAGGATTAGTAGGGGATAAGATGAGCAAGTATAAACTAGAGATAGGAAAACAAAGATAGGAAGATTGATTCCAATTAACACTTCAACCATTAGATGAAATGCATTCAAGTGGTTTGTTGGCTGTTGCACTAACAATTATCATTCAAGTTAAGGAGTTACATTAGAATTGTGTATAGTATACCATGTCAAGATGAAGAATATTCTTGTTGAATCTTGGTTTGGATTTCGTCAGGGTTTGGACATTTAGCAAATGTCCATCAGTCTTTGGTTGCGGATCTCTCCTGAGCTGCAGGGGAACAGGGACCAATTCCCTAGTTGCTATGAACATCCAATCGGCAGCTTCTGGTTTGTCAGCTCAGGGGCCTGCAGCTGAGTGCTTGGAGGGTGGAGTACTGTCGCTTGGCCTTTCCATCATGTGCAGAAGTTCAGGATGCAGGCTCTGAAGTGTCCCTGTGAATGCCCCGTGTACTGCTCACCTCTGCAGGATCCTTTTTTGTGGTAGTAAAGATCCCGGTGGCTGTCTGTGAGCACAAGAGCTCTGCTTGTGGTTTTCCACAGGTGTTCTGTGGTACAGAAGTGTTCCGCTTGCAGGTGACCATCTCTAAGGTGAAGGGTCGCAGGTGCTTCACCTGGACTCTAGCTTCCACTGGCCCAGGTTGTGAATGGCAGGTGTTGATTCCCTCTGTTTAGTAAGTCCAATGTAAGGTCCCGGAAGTATCCAAACAATGCCAGTTGTGATCACAGGTCAGGCTGTGTGCCAGTTAAGGCTGGGAGCAGTCCCTTCCTGCTTTGCAGGCTCTGGTAATTTTCCACCTGGTCGCCATACCACTGGATCTTCAGGTAGCTTCCCTGTGGTATGGTCCTGCAATCCCTGAAATCATCCTTTGGCTTTCCATGGTGCCTCCAGCCAGTTTCAGGGGCTGGGGCCTGGTGAATCTCCTTTCTTCTGTTCAGAGTCAAAACTGCTTCACTCTTGTTGTCTCTCAGTTGAGCGATACTGCACAGAGCTTCCTGCCCTTGCCTGGGTCATTGAGGCTGAGCAAGCCTGGCCGCATACTTGTCCAGAACCTATCCCACCAGCCTATTCTTGTTTACGGTAAAGGGAGGGAGAGGTAGTGGTCCTTCTAGAAGTTCTTTCTGGCCAGATTCTTATGAGATTCCACTGCAGGGTATCCCTCCGGTTTTGTTTGCAGCTGTCTGGTGTGGGAAGATGCTGTGCTGATTTAAGGGAGCAACCGGTTGACTGAGGCTACACAAATTGGCTTACAGAAGCCCAGCTCAGTCTTCTTTTCATGATCTTGTTTTAAGATGTTTGCTCTGGTTTAAGGACTCTTCTGTTACCATGTGCTTTCCATTTCGTCTGTCGGTCCAGATGTTTTTCAGTGGGTGAGTGTTTGAGATTCTCCACTTTTTCCCTCTTTCTCTCTGTGGCCCCACCCTCTTCCCATACCCAGAGACTCTCAGTTTTCTACGCTGGTTACCTATCTTCCAGTCTCTCCAGGTCTCAGACTTTGTAATATTGACTATTAGAGTATTTATTGTGTCACCCACCTCTCCAGTTTGCTTTTCCCTCGCTGCCTCCTTTTTGTGTTGTGAGGAGCTAGGGACTTGCTGGGTAGCTCACTTCTGCCATCTTCCTGTGTTTCCTGAACACAAAATTCAAACCAGTTAAGTTTTATTTTTATAAAACTCACATACATTTTTAAGATGTCAGTTATCAGGGGAGGGGCTGTAGCTCAGTGGTGAGGCATGAGATGAGCATGCAAGAAGTTCGTGGTTTAATTCCCAGTTTAAAAAAGAGAAAAAAAAAAAGATTTCAGTTATCAAAAAGAACTCTGTTGGAAAAAGAATTCAAACTACTGATATAACTATTTAGGATAATTTCAATTTTTGCATTTTAAAACAATAAAAATTAAAAGAGAACCAATATAACTATGTGATCTGATATATAGGACAAAGTGTCCAAGATTTAAACTAGAATATGAAGACTAAAAATAGAAGTTAGCAAAACATATGCATATCTAATAATCTATTAATACTGCAGTAGTGTTCAAGGGCAAGGTTAAATTTCATGCATTCATGTTATGAAAATGTAGAAAACTTGTTTCAACAACTGGTAGAACTAGAGCAATAATTATTATGATCATCTTCCTTGCAGTTAGAAAAAAGGATAGTGAGACAGAACTGTGCAATAGAAATAGTCTGAATGCTAAAACCTGGCAAATAAGAGAGATGGCAAAACAAATTCACTATTAGAGTTTGAATATTTTTTTAACTTTCTGGAATAATAGCTAAATATCTTTACAGGTCTGTTGTTTTGTAATGCCTCACAATAAACCCAAACTCATTTTAGATGGTATGTTACCACATCTTGCAGTATTGCTTTCCTAACAGAAATAATCGAATTCCTAGCAACTCTCCAAAGAATCTTTTCTTCTTCAACTCTGAGAATTTTGTGGATCACTATTGTATAATAACTCTTTCAAGGTATTCAGCAGTGATTATAGAGACATACATTTGGATCTTCATAGGAAGAACACTTTCTGATCTCTTATTAAGTCCTGCATGATTTTGGCAAATTAATGCTTCACAAAGAAACCATGGACACCTACAAAGTATGAGATTAAGTTTGAAACAAACCAACTATTCTTCCACCTATATATACTAAAAACACATAGCCCTTTCTCCTAAAAAACAAACACAAAAACAAAAATGGAGAACATTCCCCCCTAAATTTTCCTTTACACAATCTCACAATCTCTTCATTTACACACTCATTTTGTGAAATGATACATTACTTGATTTTTCTGGTAAGCACTAAGGAGAACATTTTGTGCTTGGATCTCTTTCTTTTTAAGAGAGAGAGAGAGAATCAATTTTTATTGAGTTTTTCACATGGCTTTCATTGCTCTGACACTTAGTTGTGTACGTGGTTGCTGGGGTTTGAACCTGCGTATTTGCACATGCTGGGCAAATGTCATAACCACTGAGCCAAGCCCCTGCTTGGATCATTCTTAATAATTGACAGCACTGTTTAACATTCAATCTCTTTTTTTTTTGTACACTGTAATCCAATTTCATGACTCTGAACGTCTCATGTTTTCATAAAAAGATGAAACTAAGCTAATAAAAGATGATGAGATTCTAACTAGCTAGGATTTTACAATTTAAGTGTTAAAATAGTCAAATTTCTTTGCTTTTAAGTTATATGACTTCAGTGCTAAGAAAACTTAGATATGCTCTTCTGTGATTTGGCTAGGACATGAAACCAATTAGAAACACGATTTCTCCTGTAACAGAGGTCTCTGCTACTTTTCTGTGAATTAAGGACATCACAAAAACACCATTGAAGCTTTAAGCCAACGCACCCTGACTAACATGGATATCTTAATAACAATGGTATACAAAGAAGATGAGATGCTTTTTATATTTTGTTCAGAAATTTAGTTGTTGTAATTTTCCCTTAGTCAATAAAAAATGGTCAAACTTGGATACATATCTAAAAGTGGGTCAAGTATAAATGAACAATTTTTCTTTCCTGTTCTGAAATTGGTACAGCTTCTCATTGTTGGGACCATATTTAGATGCTCAGAAATGGATTCTTACTATGAATGACACCTCAAGGTTGGACCAGCAGGGTTCTGGTTACATCTACTGAGGAGAGGAGGACAGTGTGCAGTTGTGAGACAGTGTGGATAGAAGAGCATGATTGATTCTGTTTGATGGTAGTTGCTATTTAAAGACTCCTGATAACACTGACAGCCATTCAAGTGAATGAGATGGATACAAATGAATTTCATGTTAAAAATTCAAATATTTTCTTAATTTAACTATATAAAAAAGCTGCTATGATAGCAATAAGCATTTTACAAAAATTGAAAGATAAAGATGCTATATGCAAAATAGCAATTAAGGATATATGCTTATTTAAGAAAATGACAAAATTCTAACTTAATTTCTTTAGTGTTATAGATTTATTTAATTCATAACAAGTATCTATCTCAGCCTGGCATAGTGGCACATGTTTGTAATCTCAGAAACCTGGAGGCTGAGGCAGGAGGATCTCAAGTTCAAGGCCAGTCTCAATAACAGAGAAAGGCCCTATTTTGAAATAAAAAATAAAAAGGGTTGTGGATGTACCTCAGTGGCAATTTATCTGAAATTCCTTTAAAATATAATCATCCACATGTGATTTCAGTGTTTGGATGTCAATTATTCACTTATGATTAGTGGTGGAAAACTTAGGATCATGCAAGAAAACTATCACTTAGAAGGCATGACAATAGATATAGACAGATAGATATTCATATTCTAAAGTCTAATTTAAATGCAGCTTTTAAAAAAGTTAAAAACATTATCAGTTTATTACCTTTATTGAATCAAGTTAATTGATGAATATCTCCTGAAAATGAGGAGTTCCTGGACTTTTTAAAAAACTTATAAAACCTTTTTCCTTCTTTATTAACACAGATTATTGTGACCTTTGTTTGGTGTACATAAATCTTCTAAACAATTCAGCATTTCAAATTAAGAGTGAAATTATATCAGAAATCTGAAAAACAAACAAAAAAAATTGATAATATTACTAACCTTGGTTAGACAGATCTGTATGCTGTCATTTGAAGGCTGTAGGTGTGAGGTAGGAACCACTAAGTTTTCTCATAGAATAAATCTTCTTTTGAAAATTTATGAAAAAATTCTCTACATGCCTATCAATCAGGCGAATGCAAATTAAAACTATATTGAGATTTTTATCTCACTCCACTCAAAATGGCAATCATCAAGAATATAAATATAAATGCTGGCAAGATTGTGGAGAAAGGGTACACTTATACATTGTTGGTGGGGCTGCAAATTAGTACAACCACTGTGGAAAGCAGTATGGAGATTTCACAAAAGACTAGAAATAGAACCATCATATGACCCGGCTATCCAGCTATCCCATTCATTGATATTTATCCAAAAAAACTAAAATCACCATACTATAGTAATACAGGTACATCAATGTTTATAGTAGCACAATTCACAGTATCCATATCATGGAACAAGTCCAGGTGCCCATCAACAAATGAATGGACAAAGAAAATGTAGTATATGTACACAATGGAGTTTTACTCAACCATTAAGAATAATGAAATATGGCATTTGAAAGAATATGGAAGGAATTGGAGACCATCATGCAAATTAAATAAATCTGACTCAGAAAAATCAAAGGACAAATGCTTTCTCTCACATGCAGAAGCTAGAGCAAAATCGGGGTAGGGACGGGAGGACAGGGAGAATCCCATGAAAAGGAGACCAGTGGAAAAGTGGAAGGGACTGAGGTGGAGGAAGGAGGGACCAGAAAAGAGAGGAATGGAGGATTGAAATTGACTAAATATGTTATATACACATATGAATACATTACCATGAATTTCACTTTTACATATATCTATAAAGACTAATTTTAAAAAATTATAAATAAATAAAAAGAAGACAAGTAGAGCACAGGAAGGGAACAAGAGGGAAGGAAGTACTTGGGGAAAACTTTTGTTGCTTACCAAACCATTATTAAGATTTCCAATACAAGGGCACTCTAGGACAGGCCTTATAATGAATGAGTGCTGAGTTAAGACCTAATCTGCAATTTGTCTACATGATGTATCGACATTTTCTAGCCTCTACTTAGTACTGTGAAAACTGCAAAAGAAAAAATTTCTTATTTTTCCTTAATGGCTCCTAAATTATCTGCATTTTAAAAAAAATTCCATAAGAGTAAATGGAAATTCCCATTAAGCAGCATCAATAAATGGGCTACGGAACTAAACAGAAACTTCTCAATGGAGGAAGTCCAAAAAGCCAACAAATACATGAGAATATGTTCTACATCTACATCATTAGCAATCAGAGAAATGCAACTCAAAACTTCATTAAGATTCCACCTCACTCCAGTCAGAGTGGTAAAAATGAAGAATATGAACAACAACAGATGTTGGAGGGGTCATGGGGAGAAAGGAACACTAACACACTGCTGGTGGGACTGCAAACTGGTATAGACACTCTGGAAAGCAGTGTGGAGCCTCCTCAAAATACTAGGGTTGGAACTGCCTTATGACCCAGTTATCCCACTCCTGGGATATTTTCCCAAAAGAGCTAGAATTGGCACACTACAGAGACACAGCAACGTCAATGTTTATAGCAGCTCAGTTTACAATAGTTAAAATTATAGAGCCAACCTAGATACTCCTTGCTGGACAAATGGATTCATAAATTGTGGTATACATACACAATGGAGTTCTACTCCGCTATTAGAATAATATCATGCCTTTTGCAGCCGAATGGATGGAAATGGAAAAAATTATGCTGAGTGACATATCCTAAACTCAGAGACTTAAGGGCCAACTGTTTTCTCTCATATGTGGAAGCTAGTGTAAAACCTATGACAGGATGATAGCTAAGTTTAAGTAATAAACTCACCATAGTTGAAACTCCAAAAAAGCAGAGTGAACCATACCTAGGAAGGTGGGGGGAGAAAAGAGGGAAGTAGGGATAAGGAGGGTTATCAATAAAATGGAGAATACTCAACTCCCATTAGAGGCCTAGCTATATACAGACAGGCCGAGGTCCTTAGAAATGTCATCAATTATTATACATGTATATGTTCATTTCAAACTGTAGTTTGGTGAAATTACACAGGAGGCATAAGCTCAGGGAATGCATGAAGGGGGTAGATCCTGGTCTAGGATCAACTTCAACTTAACTATCTCACTGTGTCAATATACATGTATACATGATTATGTAACAACAATCCCCTCCATTAGGTAAGTCTATGTCAAACTAATACAAAATAAAGATGAAAAATATTTCCATAAGAGTAAATGGAAGTTCCCATTAAGCAGCACCTTAACATTGAAAATGTGTCAGAACGCATATACTGGATGCAATTGTAGATTTAAAATTGTTCTAAAGAAGTATATTCATTTCTAGGCTAATTCCTAAGTAATCAGTCATTCAAACAAAGACAGAGAGAGAAACGGTACCAATGATAAGTGGCTTAATAGGTAATACTGCTGCCTTCTGGAAGGGTTCTCACAAGATATGGGAGTATGCCATTATAAATACTTGTGTTTATAGGATAACTCTGCGTGATGATGGATGTGTTAATTTGCTTCACCATAGTGGCTATGTCTCTTTATATAAATATATTAAAACGTCATGTTGTACTCCTTTAATATATGCAATTAAAAAACAAAACTGAGAAAAAAATCTAGGAATACTTGTACTTAAAAATAGCTTAGGGATTTCGTGAAACATCCTTCAAAGTCACATTCAAATTTGCTGTCACCATCTGCACCTTCCACCCAGTCCCTGGGAGGAACTGAGCATTTGGCCCTGAGGAATAATTCATAACAGCAACCTCTAGGGTAAGCTAGAGTAAAATCTAAGACAGATTGAAAGTTAGCTATTCAACCTAGGTAAATTTTTAAATAAGCAGGGGGAAGAATAACTATGAAGCTGGGGGTAGAAGGGAGGGGAGGGTGGGCGGGATTAGGGGGAATTGATTATCAATGTAGCTGGAAGGAGGGATTAGGGGGGTTGGGTTGTCAATGCAGCTGGGAACCCTCAACTCCCTTGAGAAGCCCAACTACACATAGGCAGGCAAAGAGGATCAAAAATTAATACACATGTTTAGGCTTAGTTCTATCTATGACACGGGAGTAAATAGGGGAGACAAGGGAGCAGGGAGTGGTCAAAGTGGGGAAACCTGAACTAGGATCAGCCTTAACTCTTTGTCAATATCCATCTATGCATGAATATGTCACAATGATTCCCTTCAATATATAAGACTATTTTGAATGAATAAAAAAAAAAAAAAAAGAAAGACAAGACCCAGTTACCTCTTAGTAGAAAAGGTTGAAAACCTTTTCTTTGGATGAGGCCATTGTGTATGTGTGTTATTACTAGATTGATGCAGGCAAATGGAGTCAAATTAAGAACATTACTTTTTGCAAAAGGCCAAAAAAAAACCACTACCACCACCCCTAA
This sequence comes from Aplodontia rufa, assembly GCA_004027875.1. Taxonomy (NCBI): domain Eukaryota; kingdom Metazoa; phylum Chordata; class Mammalia; order Rodentia; family Aplodontiidae; genus Aplodontia; species Aplodontia rufa. The sequence continues at coordinate 45,496 of PVKS010006591.1, read as the reverse complement.
AATATGTGTATCATGCATAAACCTAGATGATTTGAAAATTTTCTGTACTTTCCAAAATGCATACAGTTGGTTTTTAAAATATGTAGTTATACAAATACATACACAATTTGAAAATGATGAAATACTTCAAAATTTACTTTCTCTCTTGCAATTTCTATCTCCCTTTGCTTGCAAAGGTGATTTGCTAGTCTGGCAATCTGTTCTCAAGAAAGTTGCCTCTGAACATTTCTTTCTTCCAAAATCTACAGATAAATTTCATCAAGTTTTTGGTCTCATATCATTGGGTGGAAAAAGTTTGAAAGCTGAATTAAGAGCAGAAACTTCAAAAGAAAAAAAAAAAACTTAACAGGAAGTATCCTGTTAAAGCACGTGGACCAGGGACCTTTATCCCACATGAATTACTCAAATTCCAATTCTCAAAGTTGTCAAAGATCAAAAACAACGATAGAATTGTGCAGTGAAATTTCTTTATAGAACATATAGTTTCTAGGGAGGAGATGGTGGATTAGAAGAAGGGTACACTCCCCAGCAGTTCCTCATTTCAAGATTTTTAAAAACTGGGGTTCAAGTAGTGGCTTGAGAATCACTAAAAATTGAGAATCAGTAAAAAATTGAGAATCAAGAAAAATTGATTCTCTCTCTCACTGTCCCTCTCTCTTTAAAAAAAAAAAAATTCAATGAACTAAAGTTCTAAAACAATTGCCAGACAAGAGTGCTATATCCAGCAAAACTATCTTTCAGAGCTGAGGCAGAAATAAAAACTTTCCATGATAAGGATAGACTAAAGAAATCCATGAACCCTAACCCAGCACTACAAAGAGCACGTAAAGATAACTGCACACACAAGAACTCAAAAACAAATTCCAAAGTTCCCAAATGGATGAAATTCACTAGAAGAGCAAATAACTAAATGAAAATCAATACTGAATTAAATATAGCAAACAAAACAAAATGGCAGGAAATAAAGATCTATACGTGATAACACTGAGTATAATGGTCTAAACTCCCCAATGAAAAGACACAGATTGTCAGAATGGATTTAAAAAGAAGACCCAAATAAACAACATTTGCAAAAGACTCATAGTCAAAAGCAATCAAAGCATGAAAGTGAAACAACAGAAAAAAACATTCCATGTAAATGAAATACAAAAACAAGACAGGAGTAGTTATTCCCATATCTGACAACAGATTTCAAACAAAATTAATCAGAAGAGACACCAAAGACCTCTATGTACTGGTAAAGGAAACAATCCAACCAAATGATATAAGAATAGTAAATATTTATGCCCCAAATGATGGTGAACCTGACTACATTAAAACAACAACAACATCTTGACATTAAGTCCCAGATAGACCCAAATTCAGTAATATTGGATGATTTCAACATATCCCTATTACTAATATGTAGGTCATCCAAACACAAAATCAATTAAGATACCTCTGACCCAAATAATACTATAATCAAATGGACCTAATGGACATCTACAGGATATTTCACCCCCAAAACATCTAAATTCACTTTCTTTTCAGCAGCTGATGAAATCTTTTCCAAAATAGATATCTAGGTCACAATGGAAGTCTTAGTAAAAACAAAATAAACTGATAAAATCCTGTACATCCTATCAGATCATGATGAAATGAAACTAGAAATTAATGGAAAGAAAAATAACAGATACTACATAAACACATGGAGATGGAACAGTAATTCTCTTTCAAATGAGAAGTCAATCACAGAAGAAATTCTTAGAAACAAATGAGAACAGATACACCATATCAAAATCTCTGTGACGGTTTAAAGGCATTTCCACAGTAAAATTTATAGCATTAAGTGCTTACATTAAAAAATAATAAAACAACAAAACACAATGTGACCCAGATATCCCACTCCTGCTTATTTTTCCAAAAGATCTAAAATTGGAATACTACAGTGACACAGCCACATTAATGTTTATGGCAGCATAATTCACAAAAGCTAAATTATGGAATCAACCTAAATGCCCATAATTAGATGAATGGACTAAGAAATTGTGGCGAATATGTGTACACACACACAGCTATTTAAAAGAATGAAATTATGGTCTTTGCCAGTAAAAATGGATGGAAATGGAGAATATCATGCTTAGTGAAATCAGCTAAGCTCAGAAGCTCAAAGGTCAAATGATTTCTCTCATATGCAAAAGCTATAGTAAAATAAAGAAAAACAGGAGGGAAGGATAAGATTACATAAAGAACCAATCAAATATGAATTAATAGATGAGCTAAAGTAAGTCTAGTAGAGGAAAGAGAAGGGGAAAGGAGAAAGATAGGAGGGAAAGAGAGAGAAAAGGGGGAAGATTATGAACCGAAATTGATTTCTATGTAAGTATGAGTTTGTCGGGATGGATCCAACTACTATGTATAATCAAAGTTTTCATTGAAAAAGTACTTAGGGAGCTGGAGTGGTGGCTCGGCGGTTATGGGGCTTGCCTGGTATGTGCAAGTACATGGGTTCAAACCCCAACACCCACGTACATAGCTAAATGTCAGAGCAATGAAGGCCATGTGAAAAACTCAATAAAAATTGATTTTCTATAGGCCCAAAAGTAACTCCATATTTATCTAATAAATAAAAAAAATGATTCTTTCTGTTTCTCTCCCTGTCCTTCTCTCTTAAAAAAAAAAAAGTACTTAGTAAATTTGGGGAAAAATATTCTAATTCTACACTTCAAGGCCTCTAAAAAGGAAGAACAAGCTGATGTAAAATCAGTACAAGAGAGGAAATAATTAAGAATTGAGCCAAAATTTTTAAAAATTGAGAATAAAAAATATGGAAGATCAAAACAACAGAGTTAGTTCTTTGAAAAGATACACAAGATTAATAAACCCTTAGCCAAACTAACTTGAGATAGAAGGCTCAATAAAATTAGAGATCAAAAAGGAAATATCACAGATACTTCTAAAATCTAAAGAGAAATTAAAACCATTTTGAAACTTTATACTCCAATAAACTGGAAAATGTAAAAGGAATTGACAAATTTCTATACAAATACGATGTACTAAAATCAAAGAATATAGAAAATCTAAACATACCAATCAAACAATAAAATTGAAACAACAATTAAAAACCTTCAAACAGGGCTGGAGCGGTAGCTCTGGGGTTATGGTGCTTGCCTGGCATGTCCAAGTATGCGAGTTCAAACCCCAGCACCACCTACACAATGAAGTCTCAGAGCAACAAAAGCCATGTGAAAAACTAAATAAAAATTGATTCTTTCTGTCTCTCTCTCACTGTCCCCTCTTGCTAAAAAGAAAAAAAAATCCTTCAAACACAGCAAAGGACCAGATGGATTCTCAGCTGAGTTCTTTCAGATCTTTAAAGAAGTAGTAACATCAATCTTTCTCAAATTGTTCCTTGAAATTGAAGAGAACATTCTCAAATACTTACATTCTATGAAGCCAGCGTAACTCTGATACTATTATGGTTCAGATATAATACATCCCCCCAAAACTCATGTGTAAGACAATGCAAGAAAGTTTAGAAGAAAAATGATCAGCTTATCAGAGTCTTAACCTAATTAATACATGAATCCATGGACAGGAATTAACTGGGTGGTAATTGTGGGTACGTGTGGCTGGGGGAGTTGGGTCATTGGGGGTATGTTTTGGGGGTATATTTTGTTTATGGTGAAAGAATTTTTTCTTTCTCTGGTTCCTGGTGCTGTGTCCTGAACTGCTTTCCTCTGCCACACCCATCCACTGTGATGTTGTCCCTTACCTTGGACAAAAGCAATGAAATCAGCTGTCAATGGACTGAAACCTTTGAAGCTATGAGCACCAAATTAACTTCTCCTCCAAAAAAATTGTTCTTGTCAGGTCTTAATCACAGCAGCAAAAAAACAAAAGAAAAAACTATAGACCAACATCCCTGAGGAACAGTCGATGCAAAAATTCTTAATATTAGCAAGTCACATTCAGAAACAACATCAAGAAGATATAACCCCATGATCAAATGGACTTCATCCCAGGGATGCAGGTAGCTTCAACATATGCAAATCAATACACGTAATTCACCACATAAATATAAGTAAGGACAAGAATCATATGATTATTTCAAAGATGCATAAATGACCTTTGATAAAATCCCATATACATTCATGTTAAAAATGCTGGAGAAAACAGAAGGAGCTTACCTCAGCATCATAAAGGCTACATAATGACAAACTCAAAGCCACTGTCATAATGAATGAAGAAAATCTGAAAGCATTTCCTCTAAAATCAGGAAGAAGACAAGAATGTCCACCTCACTGCTCCTCTGCAAAATAGCTCTTGAACTCTATCCAGAGCAATTAGAAAAGAGAAGGAAATCAAAGGTATACAGAAAGGAAAAGAAGAGCCAAATTATCTGTTTGTTGAGGACATGATCCTGTATCAAGAAGACCCAAACAACACCACGAAGACTTCAAGGGCTGATAAATCCATCAAAGTAGTGCGAAACAAAATCAACATTCATAAATCGATAGCTTTCCTTTACTCCAACACTGACTCTGCTGAGATAGAAATCAAGAAAGCCGTCCCTTTCACAACAACATAAAAAAATAATCTAACCAAGAAGGCAAATGATCTCTACAATGAAAATTATAGCACACAGAAGAAACTGAAGAAGTCCTTAGAAGACAGAAAGACCTCTGATGCTCTTGGATAGAAAAATTAACACTGTTAAAATGGCCTTACTACCAAAAGCAATATACGGATTCATAGCAATCCTCATCAAAATACCAATGACTTTTTTTTTTCACATAACTAGAAAACATAGTTCCCAAATTAATTCGGAACAATAAAAGCCACAGAACTGTAAAGGAATCTTGAATTAGAAGAGTGACTCTGGAGGCATCACAATACCTGATCTCAAAGTATACTGAGTGAAGAGCTACAGTAAGAAAAACAGCATGGTATTGGCATCAAGACAGACAGGAAAACTGGGTGTGGCGGTGCACACGAGTCCTCTCAGCGACTCAAGAGGCTGAGGCAGGAAAACCGCAAGCTCAAAGTCAGCCTCAGCAAGTTAGAAAGGCCTTTAAGCAACTTAGACCATTTCTAAAAATAAAAATATAAAAAGAGTGAGGGGTGTGGCTTAGTGGTAAAGCACTCCTAAATTCAATCCCTAGTACCAAAAACCAAAACATACACGAGGACCAATGAAAGAGAAGACAAACTCACATAGTTACAGTCATCTGATACCTGACAAGGTGCTAAAAATGTGTTGGAGAAAAGAGTGCTTTAAACAAACGGTGCTGGAAAACTGAATATCCATACATTGAAAAATGAAACTGTATCCCTATCTTGCCCTGTACAAAACTCAAATCAAAATGGATCGAAGACTTAGGAATTAGACCAGAAATTTTGCAACTGCTGTGAGAAGATACAGGGTTAACACTCCAACATATTGGTGATCTCAAGAAATAAAGCCAAGAAAAAATAAGTGGGATGGAGCCTAACTAAAAAGTTTCTCCATGGAGAAGGAAATGATTAAGAGAGTGAAGACAGAGGCTATAGCATGGGAGAAAAATCTTTACCAGCTACTCCTTTGGAAGATTATGTCCAGAATATATAAAGAACTCAAATAGCTTAACAACCTTCCTAAAAAAACTTAAATAATCTAATCAATAAAGGAGCAAAAGCACTAAACAGTCATTTCTCAAACGAAGAAAAGAAAACACAGAAATGGTCAATAAATATATGAAAAAATGCTCAACATCCCTAGCACTCAGGAAAATGAAAATGAAACCTACACTAAGTGCAGGCATGGTGGTGCACACCTGTAATCTCAGTGACTCGGGAGGCTGAGGCAGGACAATTGTGAATTCAAGGCCAGCTTCAGCAACTTATCAAGGCCCTAAGCAACTTAGGGAGACTCTGTCTCAAAATGTAGGATAAAAAGGGCTGGAGATGTGGCTCAGTGGTTAAGCACCCCTGGGTTGAATCCCTGGTACCAAAATCAAACCAAACAAAAACTACGCTAATGTTTCATCTCACTCCAGTTAAAATAGCAGTTATCCAGAATAATAACAAATGCTAGCAAGGATGTGGGGGAAAAGGTTACCCATTCATTGTTGGTGGACTGCAAATTAGTTCAAGCCCTGTGGAAAGCAGTATGGAGATTGCTTTAAAGACTAGGACTGGAATAATCCTATGACTCAGCTGTCCCACTTCTTGGTAGTTACCCAAAAGAACTAAAATCAGTACGCTACAGTGAGACAGGTATGTCAATGTTTAGAGCAGCTCAATTCACAATAGCCAAATTGTGGAACCAGCCCAGGTGCCGGTCGCAGATGAATGGATAAAGAAAATGTGGTATGTACACACAATGGAGTTTTATTGCCATATGGATGGATAAAAGGATGGCAATTGCTAGCAAATGGATGAAATCACCCAGACTCAGAAAATTAAAGGTAGACTGTTTTCTCTCATATGAGGAAGCAGGAGTAAAGTAAGGGGAAAAAGATGGGAGATCATGTATCATAAAGATAGAGGGAGATTAGTGAAGGAGGAGATGGAGGGGGCTGGAGGAGGGATGGGAGAGGGGAAGAAATGCAGAGTCAGCTTGACAAAATTATGCTATGTGCACGGAGAAATGTAACACAGCAATTTCCACCTACATGTGTACTTATAAACCACCAATTAAAAACAAACTCGTGGAAGGAAGACCAGGAGAGCTGGGGTAGGAGGCAAGGGGGAGAGACAAGGTTGGAAAGCAGGATGGGGGTGGGGACACGCACACCAGGGACTGAAATGGAGTAAGTTCAATTCCACACATGTCTGATTATATCAAAACGGACCCAACTATCATGTATAACTATACAACGCACTAATAAAAGCAAAAAAGGTCATATAGTTTCAAAGCTATGCATTTAACATAATTATGTCTAAATTAACACTTATGTTAGTGATTAAATTCAACTTACCTTCCATTCCCACCTTTTAGAAAATATATACTGACCATCAGATGCCAAAACTTACAATAAATGATTTTAGCTATAAATATCGTAATTTATTTCTACAGCAAGATTATGTGTGTGTGTGTGTGTGTGTGTGTGTGTGTGTGTGTGTGTGTTACTGGGATTGAACCCAGGAACAATCTGTTCCAGCCCTTTTTATTTTTAATTTTGAGACATGGTCTCACTAAATTGCCCAGGCTTCAACTTAAAATCCTCCTGCCTCAGCATCTCAGGGGTCTGGGTTTACACGTGTGCACCACTTGCCCTGCATTTTATTTCGACCTAAATAATACAGAGCTGCATAGCAAGGTTGCAGTCAACTATGGGCTGTGTATATAATGGTGGTCCCATAAGATTATGCTCCCTGGTGATGAGGTAGTGAGAGCAGGTGCTAGAAACTTGACAGGCAGACAGGAGGGAGCTTTGCAGCAATTCAGTATACAAAGCATCTGATGGGCCAGACAGCATGTGGTCAAGTATGTGAACAAGTATATGATCAGCGTCTGGATTGGACGGGGGGAGGCACGATCACTGAGTAAATCACTCTGATTGGATGAAGAACCCCCCCCAATGTCATTAGCCGTAAGCTTCAAAGGTCGCCTCCAGCAACACCATATGAACCCCTAGACGGCAGTGACTCAGCCGCTGCCTAGTCCAGACCCTTTGGGGAGCTGCACTTCTGTTTAAAGAAAGAAACTCTGTCACATTAGTCTACCCTCTTGTCTAGGGGTCTCATTCTCTGGATCTGCAGACAAACAACCTACACCTCACTGCTGTGGGTCTCAATAACTAAGTACACACAATGTTTGCACAATCAAAAGACGGCCCAGCAACACATTTCTTGGACCATATCCCCATCATCTCATTTAATTATATACATCAAAGGGTTATTATAAGTCATATTGATGACATAAGGTTAGAAATGTGAAAAAAAATTTACCCAATGATCACTTTACCTGGTCAAAGTATTTCTTAGTCTTCAATTCTGTATCTAGTGTCCTACAACAGATTACAAGTCATCGTTACACTTCAGCTTCTTTCAGTTGCTCTTCTGAGCCTGTTCCTTATTTTTTTCATAAAATCATTCAACATTTCTTCTCATATTCTTAAGACATATCTGCAGTTAAATATTCTTATCGTGTAACTCCTTGTGTTGGAAAAGAACACGTCCATTTTGTGATCTGCCTCTTCCCATTTTGATTTATTATTCTAACACAATTTCTATGCTCTGAATAGCTTTTCTTTCCAGTTCTCATATTCTAAACATCTCACTTCCATCTTTTCCTAAGGACATGCATATTTGAAAGGTATCAATGAAAGAGCATTCTGTTCTTTGGTAAGTATCTGCTACTTAAACTGAGTCCTTTTAGAATTAAAATTAACTTCCTGATAACTGCTTTTCCGCATCCAAAGTTTCCTCATGCTGAGAATGAAAACTGAAAAACTACCCCCCTGGCCGGTCAGGTGCCAGGCGGATGAAACTTGAAGTCTTCCAAATGGTTCGAGGAACAAACTCCCCTTTGAGTAAACGATTCAAGCACATGTCATTTTCTGAAACACAAAAGAGTGGGGAGACTTCTTAACTACCACAGTTCTTTTACTCAGACAGTAGATTTCAACTAGTGTAACCAATACAATGTTTCATAACATCACTTAGGGCTCAGAAAGATCTGAAAGGCAATAGGATGATACAAACTCAGGAAATCGTTCTCTGGAAATGGTGAACTACATTATTAGGACCAATGCTTCCCTAAACACAGCTTTTAAACCTTGAAACATTGAATTTAAAAATATCTTGGAATATACCACAAAGTAACAAGGGCTGATAAAAAATTAGGAGTTATCGATCAAAATTTCATGGGAAGGACTAAAGAAATTGCTCAATGGTGCCTATTTGCTTTCTTTTTTTGGTACTGGGCATTGAGATCAGGGACACTCTACCAATGAGTGACATCCCTATTTATTTTTTGAGAAAGGGTCTTGCTAAATTGCCAGGGCTGGCTTGAACTTGTGATCCTCCTGTCTCAGCTTCCAAGTAGCTGGGATTACAGACGTGAGCCACTTGTGGACTACCATGCAGGATGCGGTGGGTTCTATCCCCAGCATGGCAAGAAAAGAAAAATGCCTATTTGTCACATTTGCTGAGCAACTCTTGCGTGTCATGCATTGTTAGGCACACAAGTGCTAAGCAACACTTGAACATAAAATTCAAACCAGTTAATTTTTATCTTTTAAAAAACGGACACATATTTTTCAAATTTCATTTTTTCAGGGGAGGGAGCTTTAGTTCAACTCATGTTAAACATGAGTTGAACATGATAGAAGCTCTTGGTTCAATTTCCAGCTCCAAAAAATGATTTCAGTTATCAGACAGAATTTTATGTGGGAAAAAAAAGAGAAAAGAAACTACTGATGTAACTATTCAGAATAATTTCAAAATTTGCATTTTTAAAAACAGTAAAAATTAAAAATGAAGCAATGAAACTATGCAATTACTTCTGGTGTGTAGGATCTAACATCCAAGATTTAAACCACAATACGACTGAAAGTAGAAGTCAGCAAAACATATATGTATAGCAATGTGTTAACACTACAATGATGTCAAAGGGCAAAACTAAATGCCCAGTGATGGTAAGAGATGCCACAAATGCTTAATGTTGGGAAAGTGGAGAAAACTTGTTTCAAAAGCCGGAAGAACTGAAATCACAGACTAGACCAAAAATCTATTTAAATCATTTCCCCTAACGTTAAAAAAAAATTGTAAGAACTTCACACAGAAATATTCCAAATGTTAACATGTTGCAGATAAAAGAAATGGTAAACAAATGCACTACGAATGCTAGTTTGAACATTTTGATGTCTGGAATTATAGCTAAAAATCTTAACAAGTCTTTCATTTTGTAATACCTCATCCCAAATCTCACCCTTTGCTATTATTTTAGATGATGTGTTACCGCATTTTGTAGTATTGTTTTGCTAGCAGAAATAAACTCCTAGCAGCTCTATAAAGAACTTTGAGAGTTTTGTGAATCACAATTGCATAAGGACTCTTTCAAGGTGCTCAGCAGCGTTTATAGAGACTTGGCATTTGGATCTTTACAGGCAGAGCTCTTACTGATCTCTCTTATTAAGGCTAGCATGCTTTGGACACCTAAGAACCATGCGGTTAAGGTAAAAATACACTATTCTGGGGCTGGAGCAGTGCCTCGGTGGTTACGGCGTTTGCCTGGCACGCCCGAGTACATGGGTTCCAACCCCAGCACCCACGTACACAGCTAAGTGTCAGAGCAATGGAAGTCATGTGAAAAACTCAATTTAAAAAATCCATTCTGTCTCTCCCTCTCTCTCTTTCTTTAAAAATAAATAAAATAAAATACATTATTCTTCCATCTAGAAATACTAAAAATACCCATTCCTTTCTCCTAAAAAACAGAAGAGGGAAAATGTCCTTCCCGAAATCTTCCTTTCCACAGGCTCTGTATTTGCACGCTCATTCTTCCTTCTCTGTGAAATGAGGCCTCTCCTGACTCTTCTGGTAACCACGAAGGGGAACATTTTGCACGTGGACCTTCATAACAATTCATAGCACTATTTAGCAGTTGATGATTTTTGTACACAGTAGTTCCATTTCGTGACTCTGAATCACTGAGATCCCAAACCGCTTCTGTTTTTAGAAAAAGATGAAACTAAGCTAAACAAAGATGACAAAATTTCAGCTAGCTGGGATCTTACCATTTAAGCCACTTAGTTTATTTTCCTTTTAAGTTATTTGACTGCGGATTGGAGCGGTGGCTCAGCAGTTACAGTGCTTGCCCAGCATGCACGAGTCCGCGAGTTCAAACCCCAGCACCACTTACAAAACGAGGTCTTGGAGCAACAAGGGCCACGTGAGAAACTAAATAAAATTGTCTCTCTCTTTCTCTCTCTCTCCCTCTCTCACTGTCCCTCTGTCTTTAAAAAAAAAAGTTATTTGACTGCAATGATGTCTAAGAAATCCTAGACATGCTCTTCTGTGACTTACTTAGGATATGAAGCCAAGTGGAAACAGATTGAGGTGACATGTGACACAAGCCTGTGCTTCTTTACCTGCATTAAGAACATCACAAAAACACCATGAAAGCTGTAAGCCAAGGCACCCTGACTGAAAATGATTGTTTTAATAACAATGATTCAGAATGAAAACTAGCTGCTATTTATTTATATGTAGTTCAAACAGATGCTTTATTGGTGTAACTTTCTTCTAGCCAATAAGTGTTCAAACTTAGACACACATATTAAAGAGGACTAAATATAATTGGCATTGTTTTCAATTCTGAAATCGGTACAGATTCTCATTTTGGGGAACATATTTAGATGACCAGAAATGGATTCTTCCTGTGAATGAGATGTAACGGTTGGACTGTAAAGTTCTGGTTGTATCAGCAGAGGAGATGAGGACAGACCGTGTACGGTTGTATAAGAGATTCTGTATAGGAAGAATATAGTTGATTCTATCTGATGGAAGTTACTATTTAAAGACTCTTGATACCACTTCATCTTGACCGTCAATCATTTGCAGGAAGCAGAAGAGACAGAAATGAACTTCATTCTAAGATTTTCAAATATTTGCTTGCTTTACCTAAGACTGCTGTAATAGCAATAAGCATTTTACAAAAAAAAAAAAAAGAGAGAGATGAAGATGCTATGTGAAATAGCAATTTAGGATATATTCTTATTAAGAAAATGGCAAACTTTTTAACTTCATTATTTTATTGTTACAAATGTATTTGATTCATAAAATGTATTTATCTCAGCCTGGCATGGTGGCACATGTCTGTAATCCCAGCATGTTAGGAGACTGAGGCAGGAGGATTGCAAGTTCAAGGTCAGCCTCAACAACTTAGCAAGACCCTGTCTTGAAATAAAAAATAAATAGGGCTGGGGATGTAGCTCAGTGGTAAAATGTCACTGGGTTCAATCCCCAGCACAACAACAATAAAATTTTTGTCTCAAATTCCTTTAAAATAAAAATATCCACACATGAGTCAGTGTTTGGATGTCAATAATTCACTTACAGTTAGTGGTGACAAACTTGGGATGGTGCAGGAAAACTTTAAAAATGCATTGAAGTACAGCCAAGTTAACATCATTTAGCAGGCAAGCCAAAGCATCTCAAATTGTACCTTTAGTTACAGACAGTGATGCTCATTTTTGAAAATCTAATTTAAATGCAGCTTTTAAAGAAAGTTAAAAATATATCCGTTCATTATCTTTATTGAATCAACTTAACTGGTGAATATCTCTAGGAAATCAGAGCTTCCTGGACTGTTTAAAAAGTTGTAAAACTTGCTTTCGTTCTTATTAACACAGATTTTTGTGACCTTTGCTTAGCATACATGAATCATCTAAACAGTTCAGCACAAATTAAGAACAAGATTGATGTCAGAAATCAAAGTAAAAAACGAAACTAACCTCGGTTAGGTAGTTTTGCATGCTGTCATTTGAAGGCTGTGGCGGGGGAGGTAGGAACCATTATGTTTTCTCGTGGAATAAAACTTCTTTCAAGCACAAAACATTATTAAGATTTCCAACACAAGGGCACTCGCTCTAGGACGGATTTTCTCTGAGGGCTGCATATCTATTCTGCAATTTCTGTATGTGACGTTGGTTTTGACGTCTTCTAGCTTCTACTTAGTCCTGTGAAAATTGGAAAAGAAAAGGTTTTTCACCTTTCCCTAAATGACTTCTAAAAAACCCCCTGCATTTTCAAAAGACTTCTGTAAGAGTAAAGTGGAAATTTCCATTAAGTGGCACCTTAACACTGAAAATGTTTCAGAACTCACCTACTGGGCACAATTAGAGATTTAAAATTGTTCTAAAGAAGTATTTTCATTTCTAGGCTAATTCCTAAATAACTAAACAGAGTAAAAGAAATGGATTCCATTAGAAATACTTGTATTTGAAGAGAAACTCTGTAAAATGACAGATGTGTTAATTTGCTTCACTATAGCGTCCGTGTCACTCTGTATAGTAAAACTTCATGCACTCCTTTAACACATGGAATTAAAAAAATAAAACCAAGGGGAAAATCTAGTAATACTTGTACTTAAAAATAGCCTGGGGGGCTGGAGCGGTGGCTTGGTTGTTACAGCGCTTGCCCAGCATGCGCGAGTACACAAGTTCAAACCCCAGCACCGCGTCCACAACGAGATCTCCAAACAACGAAAGCCAAATGAAAATCTAAATAAAAATCGTTTCTCTCTTAAAAAAAAAAAAAAAAGCCTAGGGATTTCATGGAACATCCTTCAAAATCATGTTCAAGCATTTGCTCTCACCATCTGCACCTTCCACCCAGTACCTGGAGGAACTGAGCATTTGGCCCCAAGGAATAATTCGGAGGGCCAACCTCTAGGGGAGAAGCAGACAGCTGAGCTGGCGATCAGAAGGACCTGAAGGCAGTTAGCTCATAACATCCTTAGCAAGGCATCGGAGGTGGCACCTGCCCTTTTTGTCTGCCACTCAGCCACCTGCCCTAGCCAAAGTATTTTTTAAACCTCTTTGCAATTTATACTTTCCTCAATCCTGTATTAGTTTTTCCTTATAGCACAAGAACAACTTGAAAGGATAGTTCACTTGCAGGGACCTGCTGGGGATACCACTAAGGATCACAATCAAGGAAAATTAGTGCACCCAGTGCCAGAATGCACCCAGAGGAGTGGCGTTAACAGTACTCCTTCTTCGGGTTTCAGTTATAGTCTTTCACAAACAGTAATAAATATATCTATTTGACGGAATACTTGTAATTATCATCCATATCAACTGCATTCAATGTGCACAATGAAAAGTTTTCAATCACTCCTCTGTTGTCTTTTGCTGTCTGATGTGTTGTGTGCTGTTTGGGCTGAAACTCAGGTCTTACTCATGCAAGGCAAGTGCTCCACCCCTGAGCCGCACCCTCCGCTGTGAATTGTTCTTATCTTGCTTGGGACTCATGTAATCAGACGATTCAAAAATAATACAATCATTTCAAAATCTTAAAAACTGAACTGTGTCATTTAAGAGCACTTCAGGAGTATAATTTCTACATCACATTTTTTTTTTTTCCTTCTAAGTCTCATTTTTAAGCCAACTACAAACTCGATTGGTTCTTGGATGAAAACTGCTATTCGGAAACATTCTTCGCAATAACGGTGGATGCTCAACTATTTAAAGGGAGAATCAGATGTCATCTTCCTTCCAGAAATCTACAAAGCAAATTTCTATAAGGGATGAAAAAACAATGCATAGATCTAAAATATATTGAGCAGCACAATGAATTAAATGTTGCAGATAAATCAACCTGTAAAAATAGATTGAGTTGTTTTAATGCTTCTGCTATATCCTTCCTGTCCCATTCTTTCTTGGTCACATTCTTTTCTGTATGACTTTTGAGGTTTCCTACTTCTTGAGGCAACTCTTTTTTCCCTCTCTAGTTTTCACGTTTCTTTTGGAGAGTTTGCATAGATTATAACTCCTGTTGAAGAAACAGGTTTTTTTTCTCCAGATATAGACAATTTGAAGATACAGTTTCCAGTCTTGCTGTAATGTCATCAGTCTGCATGAATAAACATAATATAGTTTGGTAATGAAGGAAGTAGGTTCAGAATAGTCTAAAACCAATAACAAATGGTGAGATAAATTCAGTTGTGATAAACTATACTAGATTCTGAGCATGTGTACCCTCGAATTTCTCAGAAAATTAACCGAGTTAGAATGACCCAGAGTCACCAAAACATATTTCTTACACTCAGAATCTTTGTCACAAAATATCTTCACTTGATCTTAAGACATTTTTCTATGACTGTGTTTCATGTCTTTCCTCTTGAAAAAGAGTCACCTCTTAGTAGAAAATCTTTTACCCCTTCCTGCCATCTCCTTTCTAATTTCTAAAGATGCTTTAGGGACATCTTACTGAGTTATTTATGCTTGTGCCAATAAATGTCTCCCAGAAAGACTTTGAAAATAAGATTCTAGTTAATAAATCTTAAAGGTATGGATTCTAACATCCTAAGCCTTTTTCTGAACTTCAAATGTTTAATGATGATTGGAATTACAATCCAAAAAGTAATAATTCTCCACAAGTATAAAAATATAGTGCCATAATCTGTCCATCCTTTTGAACAAAAATTCCTGAATTCAAGAGCATTGTCCCGTCTCTTTCCACAAAATAAGGATGCACACTAAACAAAAATAAAACACCATAAAAAATGTGGTGGGATTTTTAGTGGTACTGAGCTGAGAAGAACTATTATATACACTGGTACATATTCTTTCTACATATTCTTTCACTTGATTTTCCCAGTGAAATTCCCTCTCCTGTATGCTGGCCTTGGTCACTATTTTCTAGTGAAGGGAATATTGTGGAACTGTTGTGTGTCATCTAAGGCTGGGCAAGCAAATGGGATACAGCTCTCGCCTAATTTAATCTAGGGAAGATTTGTGCTTAGAATTCAGCCATCATATTGTGTGGAAGCCCAAGCCTCATTTTAAGTGGTCTATCTGTGGGTCCCGCTAAAGGCCCAGATGGAAGTCAGTTTCAACTACCAGACATGTGAATGAATGAGACTTCAGATGATTCCAGTCCCCAGTTCCAAGTCACCCCAACTGATGCCAGTTGAAGAAGAACTGAGTTGCCTGGGTTTAGCTGAAACTGCCAATTATAAACAAAATAAATGTTGCCTTGAAATGTTGAATTTTGAGGTGGTTTATTATACATGAATAATACTGATACCGATACTACATATTAGTTGCAATCACTAATAAAGAACCCCCCAAAACTGTAGAATGCCTTTGCACCCAAAGGTAGGAGGAAGCAGGAAGGATTTAAAGAATAAAGAAAGCTGGGGCAGGCCCAGTGGCTTAGGGGTTACCATACTTTCCTGGCATGCACCAGGACCTGAGTTCAATCCCCAGCACCACATACACATCAAAGTGTCAGAGCAATGAAGGCCACATGAAAGACTAAGTAAAATTGATTCTTTCTCTTACTGTCCCTCTCTAAAAGAAGAAGAAAGCCAAAAAGATTTCAAAAGGGGTGCAAGAGGGAAACCATGCGGCTCTTAAAGAGATTGTCAGGAAGCACTTCATGGCCCATAAAATATGAAACCCAAAAGAGAGGGGATTTTTGCTACCTAGTACTTGAAAGCAAAACTGATATGAGGGCTAAGCTCAACAAAAACTAATAAACAAAACACCTGCAAAACAAACAAACAAACAAACAAACAAAAAACCACCAGAACTCACTGGGTTCAAATATCTGTTTCCCTTTTGTATACTTTCCATGTGTCAAATTGAAAAATAATGCTAAAATAAATGGCTTCTGGGATAAAATCAAATTCAGGGAGCTGCCAGGAATACTCTAAAGATAAAGCACAGATCCCGACTATAAAACCCTAATTCAAGGTTTTAATGATTCGAAAAAAGAGTAGGAATGTTCCTTTTATCATGTGTTAAATCCGGATAACTTGTAATGTTATACAACCTAATGTATTTTTAGAGATGTTTTGGGAAGGGGAGGGGAAGGATAAGGGTGGGTAATTGGGGGGGCACTCGGGGGTAAATCTAATCTTCAGACTCTATATACATATGATATTATTTCATTAAAAACTTATGATTGTTCAACAAATAAATTTCTCAATTAAAAAAATAAATAAAATAAAAATGACACCTGCAACTTAAAAAAAAAAAAGAGAGAGAAACATCTCGCTGCGGAGCCGTGAATGCTATCTGGTTGTCAAGCTCTAGTTGCATCTGCCCCTGTGAATGTGCCCACTGCTACAGCCCATCTTTCCTTATTGAGCTTGCTTCTGTAAACCTGCTCTCTGCCACCCCCCGCCCCGTGCAAGCTTTCTGTAATGCAAACAAAAGACAACTGAGATAAAGCTGGTAGTCTATAAATATTGTGTAAAAATGTAAATTTAGGCTTAGATTTTGCAGTTGGCTCTCCTCGGAGACTGCTGGCATAATAAACTGAGTTCTCTCATTCTCTGAGTGCCGCTTGATGCTTCCTGACCAGTCTGTCTGCCACAACAACAGCAAGATGTAAGACGGTGCCTCGAATTTCCTTAAGTATCTTAAAAGTCCAAAACTCTTTTCCTTCTTTTTTTTTCAGGGCTGAGGACAGAACTCAGGGCCTTGCGTATGCTAGGCAAGCGCTCTGCCACTGAGCTAAATCCCCAACCCCGAGTCCAAAACTCTTAAAAGCATTGTCCTAGTATAGATTTGCAAGAAGATAAAGTTGTCTCAAAAACTGATTTTTGTAAAAGTGATTCTTTTTTTGCATGAACCCCAGTAAAATTCACTGAAGACTCAAAATTCTTAAAAGCACAGTAACAAAATCACTGCTTCTGCTTGGTTGGATTAAAAAGAAAAAAATTCCACGAGGTAAGATTGAAAGGAGCTTTTGAACCTTGGGAGTTCTGCAGGAAAGAAGCCAGCTGAGAAAATGACGCGGATTCAATCACAAGCTGTGGCTTGTGACAACAGATACAAAGCCCAAAGGGATGGAGAAACATCCCATGCTCGGGGCAAATTCCTAATCATAGAAGTGGCAGCTTGCCGCCTAGCCCCCTTTCCCTCTGCTGGATGGTGGAAGGGGAGTTAAGAGGTTAGCAGAATGCTGGGTTGTTGAGTAGGTGATTCCTTTTCTTGATTGTTCCAGTCTAGATTGAGAGAAACCCACAAGCCAGGTTCCGCATCCCCATCTGGACCTGATAAAGATGGCAGGATCTTGCATATCAGGTCTGAGCTGGATGCCATCAGCACTGACCCTGCATGCAGGTGAATGGGAATGAGTGTATTTTTCCAGAGGGCAAAGGGCAGTTTGTGCTGCCTCTATAACATACTGTTCTATGATGTTCACTCCAGTAAAGGAGAATATCGTCTAAACTCTGAATTGCTTCTCATCAATAAAGTGTGAGAAAAGTGACGCTGTGTGACTGCCAACACTAGATTGGAAACGCTCTCTGTCTCAGACTGCTTGCCCTGGGAACCCCTTCCCCTAGCTGGAAGAAGCTTAGGCCAGGAAGCGCCTCTGTGTTCCAGCGGCCTGCCCCAACTGAGGAGAGCCAAAGGCTGACATCCACAGCCACCACCACTCAGGGTAGTAAACAAACCTGAAGGTGATTTCAGTCCACAAGTTTCCGAGCTGTCTCAACTGAAATGTAGGGCAGTAGAGATGGGCTGTCCTCACCAAACTTTGTCCAAATCACAGACACGGGAAGGAAATGTAAAGCCACAAATATCTGTGTAATATGTTAGGAAAACAATAGAGGAAGGGGTTTTTAGAGACAAAAAGAAACAATAACTTGGTAGAAATTAATCTCCTTGAGAGTAGGTTCTAATAAATATTGACAATGATTAATGACAATGCGAATGAGAAGAACGGACAACTAAAAGAAAGATGTTAGAACTACTGGGGAAGAAGTTGCTCAAAGGTTCCCTTAAGAGCAAATTTCTCACAACTAGACAAGTGTGCCTCTTTAGAATGTTCCCTCAAATTAGGGGAGATGGACAAAATGGGAAGCAAGAAGATATATGATTTGAAGCCGAACTGGAAATATTTGGTTGAATAATCAAAATTGGATGTTTTACTTGATTTCAATGGGAGGCAGCTTTGAGTACCTACTAAGCAATACAGTACAAAATGTTCACTCTCATTTCCTCAGTGAGAACACTATGGGATTATTTTTAACCTTCTCAGTAGTAAAACAAAGTAGTGTCCTTTGAAAGTAAAGAAACTGAAATCAAGCTGGGGACAGTGGTGCTCACCTGTAACCCCAGTGACTTGGGAGGCTGAGGCAGGAGGATCACAGTTCAAAGCCAGCCTCAGCAATTTAGCAAAGCCCTAAGCGACTTGGTGAGACCCTGTCTCAAAAAATAACATGGGCTGGGGATTTGGCTTAGTGATTAAGTGCCCCTGGGTTCAATCCCTGGTGCCAAAAAGAATGAAAGAAAAAAAAATAACTAAAATAAATTTCTCCTTTACCTTACATCATGGTGGTTTATGCGGAAAAGGTTGCGTCTGTTTTGTTTTACCACAAAACTTCTCCATATTGTAGAAATAGTGCTCACATTTTGAAATTTTATCAACTTTTGACCATTATTTGTCTTTGATAAACTGCCTAAACTCCATCTTATTTTTAAGGACTGCACTCCTAAAATATTTTCTTCGGGATGGGTTGAAATATTTACACAATGAATCCTGCATTGAACTGTACAGCACACGTATGCATCTCTACGTGCCGAAGTAAAGAAGATGAACAGAGCGAAATCTGGGTTCTGAGAATGTAGGATCTGTGCCAAGAAAAAGGGCATCCCTGGAATTATACACAAGACCCAGGTCCCGGGTCAAAAGAGAATCTCTCTGCAATCTAAGATGAAAGTTAGCTTGATTTCCAAAGAGGAAAGCTCACAGTCCAGACTTGATTTTCTCCATCCTAGTTGGTAAAAATCTACAGATGATTCTATGGATTATATGGAGTTAATAATTATAATACAGTAAATGATTTCCATGATTTGTGGAAATGGGAGTGAATAGGAAAGCACTGGGTGAGAGATTAAATGTTTGAATGGCAAAGAGGAATGTTCTTTGTAAGCCTGATTGTAAGGAAGGAGATGAAAAATGAAGGAAAGAGAGGAGAGCGGCAGCTCAACAGAAACACTGGTTTATTTGGAAGCAACCTGCAGAGGGTCCTTGCGCTGGCTTCCCACTGTATCATAGAGTCAGCAAGGCAGAAGCTCATCCCAGGCTCCTTCAAGAAGCAAAAGTCTCCATAGGACTTGAGTTAAACATCCCACTGCACTCACTTTATTATTACGTAAGACAATTGGCAATACGCAATTGTTACTGGAAAAGAACATTCACTTGAGAACTCAGTTTCATAGGGATAGATCCTCACGTTAGAACTGAAAATTAAAAAAAAAAACCCTGCATATCTGGTGAACTGATTTTGAACAAGTTTGACAAAACAGCTAAGTGGGGGAAAATAGTCTTTTCAACAAAAAATTATTTGGGACAACTTTTTATCCATATATAAGCCAAAGGATAAAGTCAGACTCCCATCAAATACCACATATAAAAATGAACTCAAAATGTTAATAGCTAAATGTGAGAAATAAAACCATGCAACTCTTAGAAGAAAATATAGGCATAATCCTTCATGATTGGATTTGGCAATCCAATATATCACACCACAAGAAAAAACAGAGAACTAGAATTCATCAACATAAAATACTACTGGACTTGAAAAGACAGCATCAATCAGAGTGAAAAGGTAAGCCCTGGGGCTGGAGTGGTGACTCGGTAGTTACGGTGCTTGCCCGGCATGCACAAGTTACACGGGTTCAAACCCCAGCACCCACGTACACATCTAAGTGTCAGAGCAATGAAGCCTTGTGAAAAACTCAATAAAAATTGATTCTGTCTCTGTCTTTCTTTCACTGTCCTTCTCTCTTTAAAAAAAAAGAAAAGTAAGCCGTGCGTGGCAGGAAATATTTCAAAATCACATACCTCATGAGGGATTTATATCTAGGGTACATAAAAGACTCCTACATTTAAAAAATAAAATGATAGCCCCATGTAAATACAGAGAAAGGATTTAAGTAGACATTTTTCAAAAGAAGAAATACAAAAGGCTAAGAAGTACGTGGAAAGCCATGTGCTCAACACTATCCCATTAATCCTTAGGGAAACTCGAATGAAAGCCCTCATGAGGTACCATTTCACATCACCCAGATGGAATCCTTTTTTTCAATTCAAAAGATGGAAAATAAGCATTGTTGAGGAAGTTGGGAAAGTATAACCTTCACACAATGCTGGAATCTACAATGGTTCAGCTGCCTTGACACTGACAGTTACCAGATGACTCAGTAAAACTGCTCCTTAGGATCCAGCCAAATGAAATGAAAACAGATGCAAATATACAACTTAAACTTGCATATCAGTAGTGGCATTATTAATAATAGCCCAACATATGGAAACAATGCAAAGGTCCATTAGTAGATGGATAAACAAAATGTATGGTATAGCCACATAATAAGGTACAACTCAGAAATAGCAAATTAAGCACAGACACCAGCGATCACAAGAATGAACCTTGAAATCATTATGCTAAGAAGCCTGACTAGATGTGCAATTCCACTGGCATACCACAACAGGCAAATCTATAGATAAGAAGGGGATTGGTAGTTCCCTAATGCGAAGCAGGGAAGGAGATGGCCAAAGGGTATGCAGTTTGTTTAAAGTGATAAAAAGTTTCTAAAATTGCAATGATTGCATGACTCTATGACTATAGTAAAATTCACTGAATCATGTATTTTAAATGACTGAATTTCATGGTACATTATACTGCAATAGAACTGTTTCCCTCCAAATTGATTTGATGTTCATGATTTGGGGTCATGTAATGGTGTATTACTTGGTTTTAGATCATCAGTCAGGGTTCAAGACATAGCAGAATCAATAATATGCCCCTTTAATAAAAAACAATATCATTTTCCCTGACAGTAAGTTTAGAAAACAAAAAAATTGTTCACTGTTCAAAGCACTGGGAAATTTATATTTTCCAAAATTGACTTTTGATCCCCAAAATGCTTAAAAATTATCATCCATCTTAGCTTACCAATAATAATATCTATTTCCATGTTCAATTACCTTGTCTTTTTAAAGAACTTCTTAAATATGCAAGAATATACAGAATAGGGGCTAGAGCTGCGTCTTGGTGGTTATGGCACTTGCCCAGCATGCGCAAATACATGAGTTCAAACCCCAGCACCATGTACACAACTAAGTGTCAGAGCAACAAAAGCCATGGGAAAACTCAATAAAAATTCTCTTTCACTGACCTTCTCTCTTAAAAAAAATACAGAATATACTTTAAAGAATATTTAATGATTGCTTTAACAGATGATATATTCTATCATGCAAAAGAAATCTATGCATTATGATCTTTCATTTTAATCTAATATTTGAAAACATTTTAGTGAAATTATAATCATAGGTAAATATGAGGAAAAATTTTAGGATATGTAAAGTAAATAATATTGTAACCATATGCAGAGATCTTGTAATTATTGAGTCAATTTTAGTATGTTAATACTAAACTAACTTTTTAAATATCAGCTACAACT
The DNA here is from genome assembly GCA_004027875.1 of Aplodontia rufa. Classification (NCBI taxonomy): domain Eukaryota; kingdom Metazoa; phylum Chordata; class Mammalia; order Rodentia; family Aplodontiidae; genus Aplodontia; species Aplodontia rufa. The sequence continues at coordinate 23,375 of PVKS010006591.1, read as the reverse complement.
CAGAGATCAATAATTAAGTTGCAGAAGAAAAATGAATATGAATGCCTTAAAATGACACAAAAATACACGTTGGGATCTGTTGACCATGGTCTGCAAGCACAAGTACCTACAAAAAAAACCTCGAGGAGGAATGGGGCTGTAGCTCAGTGACAGAGCACTCTCCTCAGCAGGTACCAGACCCTGGGTTAAATTCCAGCATTCAAAACAAAACATAATGCCAAGGAGAGCATTCAAAGTGGAAAAAGAAACAGGGAAAATATCTTTGAAATTGGAGTTGGGGTGGGAAAACGTGGGCAGAGTTCTTCAGAAAGGAAATCAACAGAGAAATAAAGTATAAATTCTTAGAAAGTCTTCAGAAAAATCCAGACGCCTTTGCTAGCACACTGTTGTCAAAATACAAAACGTACAAAACCAGATACAGATATAGAATTACATGAAAACAATATTTGTTAGAATCAGAGAACAAACTTTAGTACTCAGCAAATATATAGAAAAATAGCCATGTCGATGGCTTCAAAGATACTGGAAAACTTCTTCTGTCTGGTAGTAGAAACATGAATGTTCATTAATTTCATTCCTCATATTTAAGTCACTCATGTTTTTGTATGTGTGAGACATATATATACTCAGCCTTCCACATGTGTAGTTCTGTATCCACAGATTCAACCAACTATAGTTAGCGATGCTTAAAACAAAATCCAACAAAAACAAAAAGCCTGTATGGACCACGCTCTTTTCTTGTATTACACCCTAAAGACCACAGTATAAGTATTTACATAGGCTTTACATATATTTTAGGTACTATAGGTAATGCAGAGATGATTTAAAAGAATAAGGAAGGATATGAGTGGGTCATAAGCAAATACATCATTTTATATAAGAGACTTGAATGTCCATGGATTTGGGTGCCTGCAGGGGGTCCTGGAGCCAACCCCTACAGACACCAAGGGAGGACTGTGTGCCTGTACCGAAAATAAAAAGTGCAGTCACAGGTATGCCTCACGGACACACTAGAGATGCTCACGGAAAAGGACGGTATCCCCATGATGTATTTTATAACTAAAGAATAAGGCAGACAAATATAAGCTAAGTCAAGACAATGTTCGCTGTTGTTAAAGAACACAGACAGGTGGGCTTTTAGATATTCAAAGGTTGGAATGCTGAAAAACTTTACCTAAAGGAGGAAAAGTGAGCAAAAACATCTTGAATTCAAGTAGGTTTGAAGAGGAGGGCAGTTGACATTGTATGCGAAAGACGTTGTCCACATTGGTTTTGAAGTCATCAAGGTGTATAAATGTAAGTTCTGGCAGAGAGAGGTGAGAAATTGAGCATGGGCTCGGCCCCAGGGGCGGGGCCCAGACCTGGAAGGACAGCCCTCCTCTCTCCGCCCCCTGGGCAATGACCTGGGCAGGTGTCTGCAAGCCTTATATATCCACAATGACAAGGAACAAAGACTTCTAACTGCTCTGGAAGGTGATCTGGACTGACGGGTGGAACCGTTAGCTGAATGACAGGTGGACCGGTTAGCTGAATGAATGACAGGTGGACCGGTTAGCTGAATGAATGACAGGTGGACCGGTTAGCTGAATGACAGGTGGACCGGTTAGCTGAATGACAGGTGGACCGGTTAGCTGAATGAATGACAGGTGGACCGGTTAGCTGAATGCAGATGGAACAGTTATCTGACTGGCGGGTGGAACCGTTAACGGGTCTTCGGGTAGCTGCTCTTCATTCTTCCAAAGACAGAAGCCGGAGTAACACACCACATTTGGCCAATTGGAAATGCCCTACATCCTTTGGGAAGACTTGCAGAAGTCCTATGTATATAAGAAGAAGAAATTGCTCTAAACTTCCACCACCACCCTTTAAATTCTGTAACTGCAGAGTTAACTGAGCTGTTGACAGGATCTACAGCTCACGAAAGTCTAAAATAATACTATCCGGCCTTTTCAGATAAGTTTATTGATCCCTGCTCTGATCACGGGTTTAGACTGAAACACATTATTCCTATTTTTGAATTAGGTTATCAGATCCTCAAAATGACAAAATTGGTTAAAAGGGGGTAAAGGCACCACCACCTTTTTACTTTTGCCTTCCAAACATCACTTCATCAACTATAATTTGAAAAATTCATATATATGACTGACCACAACTATGCCAGTGACAAGAAAAATTAAAACGATGCTTTAGGTAACATGATGCTTTAGGTGACAATGTCTCATGGAATTGTGTGAGAGGCAGTATCTACACAGAAGCTAAAATGCCTGGGTCTACCCAGCTTCACCAGTTACTAACTGCATGATGTTGAGCAAATTAACTTTCCGCCCTGGGTTTCTTCATCTGTTAAATGGAGATAGTAGACTAGGCTCAGTAAGAGGATCCCTAGTTAAAAGCCAGCCTCAGCAATTTAATGAGGCTCCAAGTAGCTTAGTGAGACTCTATCTGAAAATAAAAAACAAAAATGCTGGGAATGAGGCTCAGTGGTTAAGCATCTCTGGATTTAATCCCATTAACAAAAAAAAAAAAAGAGTGGGGGTGGGTGGGGAGGGATAGTAATAGTTTACAGTTCACTGGATTGTTGGGACAATTAAATTAGGGAAATACATAAAAGTATTTAGAAGAGTACATGGTACAGAAAGTGTAAAGATATTTATTATTAGCATGCGTAATGTGCTAATAAAATTTGATATTTTAGACAGATGGCCAGTGGAGGAGATCTTCTACATGAGTTGCACAAAATTTCACACCATTGAAGGCAGCAGCAAATGGGAAGCAAAAGGTCTAGAACACATCACAGTACTTCGTGAAGCTTTTACAAGCTAGCCTACAGTACTGTTTCTTACTTAGAATAATTTGCTTTAATTTATCTCAATACTACTGTGGGCAATGATCATGGAGTACAATGTAAATAGCGCCTCTTAGAGGAAGTAGTATGTAAGACCATCAAAGGCTTGCTAAAACCACTGACCTAAAAATACTGGATTCTCTTTCAAGATTCCCAAATCAATTCTTTCCTGCCACGTTTTTGTGCTGGGCTGCTTTAGCAAGCACTGTGATGAGTAGATAAAGGACGTGTGGTAGGCCCTATCAGAAAAACTATGGCCACAGCTTCTCAGTTGCTCAAGTGTTAGAAGTCTGTAAATCCCTGTTTTGGCAATATAATGAAGAAAGCAAATCCATTTTTTTTTAATAGTGAGGAAAATATATTTGATAGAATAGTTTTACTCTACTAGATTAAGTGCTTTCAATTTTACATTAACCCTTCTATTTAGAATAAAAGCTTTAAAATATCAAGGTTTTACAGAAGAAATTATCGATATGGTATAAAGAAATTTTATCCAAGCAATTGTTAAGCAAAAATATTTTCAATTTATTCCCTATAGGTGACATGCATATCAGATATAATGCCCCGTAGGTAAATTACACTTAGATAGGATTATCCTTTCTGCCAAAAAAAAAAAAAAAAAAGGCAATGTAGAGTTAAGGGCTGCATTTTTCTGCACAGACTAATTTAAAAAAGAGTAAAGTGAATGAGAGAACAGAGAAATCTTCATGCAAAGGAGCAAACTGCCAACCAGCTCTTTAAAAGTGGGGTCAAATGAATAAAAACTGGAGAGGACAGTGTGAAAAAGACAGAGAGGTATTGAAATCAACCCATTTAACTCAGGATAAAATCCAACACCAGGGAAATAAAAACATGTTCATGCGACAACTTGAAGATCAATGTTCAAAGCAGTCTTATAAAAGCTGAAAAGTGGAAGTATCCTAAGGTCCATGAAACGACCAAAGGGCAAGTGGAAGAGCCATATGATAGAATAATTCTCAGTATTAGAAGTGAAACACTGATATGTGCTACAACACAAATGAATGCTGAAAGCATGCTAAGTGAAAGAAACCAGTTGAAAAGGACTAAAAATTTCTGACTCTATTTATATGAAATGTCGATAACAGGGAGACAAAAAGTAGTTTCTTTCCAAGGACAGGGGAAGGAAGAGGGACTGGGGTGGTAACAGCTAACGGATTTGGAGTTTCTTTTCAAGGTGATGAAAATGTTCTAAAATCCACCGTGGTAGTGTTTGTGAAACCGAATAAGAAACTCTTAAACTTTAAATGACTGGATTGAACCATATATCCACTATATCTCAACAAAGGTGCTTTTTTAAAAAAATTCAGTGGCAGAATCTAGATGACGTTTCTCATATAGGATATAAACATCTAATGATCTGAATATTTTCATGCTTTCATAATATGTCTAAAATGAAAGGAAAAAGAAGGAAATGCCTAACGTTTTAATTTTTAAATTAACCCAAAATATGTGCATTTTTGCGAAAAGTACAGTGGCCTTTCTCTGCAGGCTATCTTGAAATTGATGGAATAAATAGACACAGATCTGGGGCCAGGAATATGGCTCAGTGGTAGAGACCTTGCCTAGCATGCGCAAGGACCTGCGTTGGATCCAGAGTACTACCAATAATAATAATAATAAACAACCCAAAATTCTTTTGGACAGGGATATAGCTTCGTGATACAGCTTTTGCCTAAAAATATGTTATGGCATATTATTGTTTTCAAAAAGTTCTTTATTTGAAACAGGAGGTCACTTGGAGCAAGCTTTTATTCTTCTCAAAGGGACAGGAAACAACATCCAAAATATGGTAGCTTCTGGCTGTACTTTTCCTTCATACCTGAGAGTTGAGGTACTAGACCTCCACATTGACATATCCAGGGGGTGAAGTCACTGCCCAAAATGATAACATCTATGTTTAGGAGCAAGGGTTTTGAGATCACAGACAAGTCATTCATTCCTATGAAATCAAGTGACAGGCGTTACTCTGAAAGATCAATTTAGTTATAATGCTGGTGGAAACAAACATTTTTATGAAGAACCAGATGTCATATTCCTGATAGAAATCTACAAAACAAATAGCTTTAAGAGAGGTAGAGAGGAAAGACATGCAGGGCATACGTTCAAGATGTATCCAGCACATTACAGCTAAATCAACCTGTAAAAATAGATTGTTGTTTTAATGTTTCCGCTGTTTCCTTCCTGTCCTGCTCTTTCCTTGATTTCCCGGTTGTATCGTTCCACTGGATCACTTTCTACCGTTCTATTTTCTATGACAGTCTGAGGTTTACTACTTCTTGTGGCAACTTCTTTTCTATCCCTCTCAAGTTTTGACATTTCTTTTCAATAGTTTTCGTAGATTATAACTCCTGCTGAAGAAAGAGGTTTTTTTCTGCAGATAGACATTTCAAAGATACAGTTTTCAGTTTTGCTGTAATATCCATCTGCAGGAAGAACCCAATATAGTTTGGTAATGAAAAGAGTAGGATCCGGATAGTCTTAACACAAAACCAATAACAAATTTTGAGAGAAATTCAGTTGCAATAAAATATCACGTATACTAGATTCTGAGAATGTGTTACCTTGAATTACTTGGAGAAATCAAGTTAAAATGAGCAGGAGTCACCAAAGCATGTACTCATCAGCTTTGCCACAAAATATCTTCACTTGATCGTAGACTTGTTTTTCTATGATTGTTTCATGATTCTCTAAAAGAATTCAGAGTTATCTATTACTAGAAAAAGTTAAAAAGCCCTTTTCTTTGAATGAGGCCAGTGTGGATATCATTACTAGATTGCAGACAAATGGAGATGAATTAAAAACATTACTTTGTCCAAAGGACCAAAAATGCTGCCACCACTCCCAAAATACGTATATCATGTATATCTAGATGATTTAAAAATCTCTCCATGATGCACAAACTTGGTTTTTAAAATACGTAGTGATAGAAATACATGCACACAGTTGAAAATGATGAAATATTCCAGAACTCGTTTTTTTCTTGTGCCATTTTTATCTCCTTTGGTTAGCAAAGGTGATTTGCCAGAATCCCATCTTGTAATAATCTGGCATTCTGTTCTCAAGAAAGTTGCCTCTGAAAGTAATTTCTTTCTTCTAAAGCCTAAACATACATTTCAATAAAATTTTGGTCTCCTACCACTGTGTAGAAAAATGACGTAGAGCCGAATTAAGAGCAGAAACTTCAAAAGCAAAAAAAAAAAAAAAAAAAAGTGCTATAAGGAAGTAGCCATCTATGAAAAGGATTGGTATCAATACATCCTCAAACATTGATGAACCCTGAAAATATTATGCTAAGTTAAAGAAAACAGATACAAAGAGTCACATTCTGTACCATTATATTTCTATGAAATACCTAGAATTGGGAAATACATGCAGGCAGAAAAAGAGGATTAGTGATTGCCAGAGGCTGGAACTGGATATGAGATTTCTTTTGGGGATTATGAAAATGTTCTAAAGTTGAGTAGCACTGATGATTTTTTATAGTAAACTAAAAAATCCATTGAATTGTGTACTTTAAAAGAATAAATATCAAAGTATGTGAATTATACCTAAGACTTATTAAATATGCCCTGTTATTCTTAGAATTCTGATATTAAAAAAGGAAGCAGTCTACTAAAGCATAAGGACCTTTACCCTATATGAATTTCTCAAATTTTAATTGCCAAAGATGTCAAAGCAAAAGCAGTTCTTATATACAGACACAGTATTGTGCAATGAAGTTTCTTTACAAGACATAGTTTTGAAGCTAGTTAGGCTATATTTTAACATAATGATCCCTAGATTAACACATACGTTAGTGATTAAACTCAATCCACCTTCCATCCCCTCATTCAGAAAACATACACTGACAATCACTTGGGTGCCGAGATTTATGATAAATAATTTTAGCTATAAATGTCATTATTTTTAGAATGAGTTCATGTACGCAGATGTGGGGGTTGGGGGATGTGGGGGAGAGAAAGGAAGCGAGAGAAAGAGAGAGAGAGAGAGACTGGGGTGTGAACCTGGACACGCTGCCACACAGCTGCATTCCAGCCCTTAGTTTTTACTTGGAGACAGAGTCTTACTAAATTGCCCAGGCTTGAACTTAAAATCCTCCTGCCTCAGCCTCCCAGGATGTCTGGATTTACAGGCATGTTTCACCATACTCTGTTGAAATAATATTTTGTTTCAACCTAAATACAATCATATGCCACATGACAATGGACTGCATGTATAATGGTGGTTCCATAACATTATATTGCCTGGTGATGTGGTACTTGGATGGGAGATGTCTTGAGTTTGTGCAAATGTGAACAATATTTACACAACGATGATACTGGCAAACAAATTTATACTATATATTATATCAAATATAATTATTATATAAAAGGGCTATTGTAAGTCATATTGATGACAAAGTTAGAAATACGAACTGTTTTATCAATGATTTATCTGATCCAATTATTTCTTAGTCTTCAATTCCATATATGATGTCTTAAGACAGATTTCAAGTCATTGTTTCACTTCTTTATTAAATTGCTTTTCTTTTCCTTTTAACTGGTCCTTAATTTTTCATAAAACCGTTCAGCATTTCTTCTCATCTTTTTGTTTTAAGGCACATGTGCAGTTAAATATTCTTATCTAAAAACTTCATTGTGTTAAAAAATAAAAAGTTCATTTTGAGAACTAGGTCTTCATGTTGATTTGTCATCCTAATTTCTACAATTTCTATGCTCTCAAATGTTCTTTCTAGTTCTCACGTTTTTAACTTCTCATTTGAATCTCTTCCTAAGGACATGCATCCTTGAAAGGTAGAAATGAAAGAATGTTCTGTTACTTCTTTCTGCTACTGAAACACACAGCTCCTTTAGAATTAAAAACAACTTTCTGACAACTGCTTTTTGCATCCAGAATTTCTTCATGCTGAGAATGAAAACTGAAGAACTAACTGTGGCCTGTCAGGTGCCAAACTGACATGTTCTCTGGGGATACAGCCTAGCTAAATATGCAAATTTACATATGCATATCACTTGGGTTTTATTTCTATGAATTATAACCACTTCTGTAGGGTCAGTGGAGAAGCAATGTGGCTGCTTCTCTCCAGTTTGATCAAACCACATAAAATTTATTTTCCCCTTTATACCATTTGCTTGTTCCTTATGCAGATGGGTTAACAGATCCAGGCAGTTTCCCTGGCTTGGCTGCCAGTAACTTTACTAGTAACTCACATGAATATTATAGAAAAGGAATTTTGAATTTATTTACAATTTGAAAGTAAAGTTACAACTTGAAAATTATCTTTTTATATAGCAGTCATAATTACTCTTCAATTTAAATAAATACTGTAAAGGCAAATAATTTTTAAAAGCTATGGTTTATAAAAAGTTTATCAATTCCTTAAAGATAAAAATTTATCTTCATGAAATATTACAGGTATCCCTAAAAATGATTTACAATGTAAGATAGCACTTTCAGGTGTTTTTCACACCACATATATCTGCACAGTACTAGAACTCAAGACAGCTAAGGAGGCTAATAATTTGTTATCATGCTTTTTATATTTTTGATAACATTTTCTACTTCTCTTTTTTGATCATTATGTATTTTGTGAATAATTACTCATGAGAGAGAGATGGTTAATAGTAATCACTTCCCAATTTACTTTTTATTTTCCTACATGTTAAGAATGAAACGGTAGCTGAGGGTCTAGCTTAGTGGTAAAATACCTGCTTAGCATTTGCAAGGTTCTAGGTTTGATACCCAGCATCACAACACACACACACACACACACACACACACACACACACTTCTATAAATTTTTTTAAAAACATTTCTGCGTTGACGATAAATGGGAAGAACTAATCAGATATTTCTCAAAAAAAAAACAAAACCTACAATGGCAAACAAATATATGAAAAAAATGTTCAACACCCCTAACAAGGGAAACGTGAATCAAATTACACTATTTTGTCTTACTCCTGTCAGGATGGCAATTAACAATACAAACAATAAATGCAGGTGAGTCCGTTGGGATAAAGGGACACTCCTACATTGCCAGTGGGACTGTAAATTAGAACAACCATTCTGGAAAGCAGTATGGTATTTCCTCAACAAAACAAAACAAAACAAAACAAAACAAAAACTAACAATGGATCCAACATATGATGTGCTGTCCCACTCCTTGATATGTATCCAAAAGAACTAAAGTGAGCATATTTTAGTGATATAGTCACATCAATGTTTATAGCAGCCCAGTTCACAATAGTCAAGATATGGAACCAGCTCAGAGGCCCATCAATAGATGAAAGGATAAAGAAAATGCGGTATATACACACAATGAAGTTTTACTCAGTCATAAAAAAGTGAAATTATGGCATTTACTGGTAAACTGGAGAACATGCTCAGTGAAATAAGCCAAAATCAGAAAATCAAGGGTCAAATAGTCTCTCTCATACGTAGAAGCTAGAGTAAAATACAGGGGAAAAGCAGGGGTGTGTGTGTCGGATATCATGAAGACAGGGAAGATGAGCAGAGTAGGAGGAGGTGGAGGGGATGGAGGAGGGATGGGAAAGTGGAGGACATGTGGAATGAATTTGGAAAAATCAGCTATATGCACAAATATACCACAGTGAATTACGCCTTAATAATCTATAAAACACCAATTAAATATAAATATATAAATGAATGCAAGGCAGAGCAGTAGAGTAGAAGAAGAGGACTAGAGCAAGGGGTAAGGTGGAAAAGAGGACTGAAATGGAGTAAATTAAATTCCATGCATGTATGATGGTGCAAAATGAACCCAACTATTATGTACCACTATAATGTACCAATAAATGCCAAAAAAATTGGGGGTGAGAAAACTGATCATTCATGCTTTCCTTTGGAACTGTAAATTAGTGTAATTTCTTGAGAACAACTTAGAAATATTGATGAAAGACCTTTTTTAAAAAATATTCTTATACTTTAACCAAGTAATTCTGTATTGATGGATTTATTCCAACTAAACTATTAGAAAATGATTTATACAAATAATGTCACTTGTAGCATTAATTGTAATAAGAAAAAGCCCCCAAAATTCTGCTTGCTAAATAGGAAGAATTTCTATATAGTGGACTTGTACGTAGACATTAAATTCATTATTTGGAAGAAAATGCATTTAATTAGTGGAAATATTCACGGTTAACAACTTGTCATACGGTTTTCAAAGATTTCATTCTCTACAAGATTCCTGCAAAATCCCAGATGTCAACAATTACAAAAGTTCCCCTATGTGTCTGTAGCATAAAGTAAATAGTTCAAACATTTCCTTTAAATTAGGATGTGAAAGCCCACACAGTGGTGCTTGCCTGCAATCCCAGCAACTTGGGGTGCTGGGACAGGAGGCCACCCTCAGCAACTTAGAGTTATACTCCATCTCAAAATAAAATCAGAAAAAATAGGGTTACGGAATACAGCTCAGGAGTAGAGCATCCTTGGGTTAAATCCCTAGTATCACAAAATAAATGAAATGAGTGTCTGAGATTTCACTACAGCGTTCTCATTCCGAGTCCACTTTTTCAAGCTACGAGTGTGTTTCAACTTCTTTTGTTTCTGATAACTCCTTTTGTAACCCACAAATTTTATTTTCCAGTCTTTCAATTTTTCCCGTTGTTCATCCTCAGGGCTGCAAAGGCCCCAGCATACTGTTTACCTAGTTCTTCCCAAAGAGGAACTAGATTGACTCAAGTTACATTTTATCACTTATTCACTCTTTGGTGGCCACAGGCTGGATACGATGGAGGGCAGCACTGCACCTACAAGCAGGGGACTGCAGAGGGCAGTTTGTGTGACCACTGTGCAGGTGGATTTCCAGGGCTGTTTGAGTACATTCCTTTGCTTTACAAACAGGTCACTTCATTTGGATCCTCTCCTAAAGATTGGAGATAAGGGAAGTTGCCAGAAGCTCCCCCTCTCCATTTCCTTCCTTTCCCATTCTTTAGAGTTCTTTGTATCTCACTGAAACTTCCCTAGGCTCTGATCAGTGTTCAAACCAATACTTGTGACACTTTTTTTTTTTTTTGATACGGGGATTTTAAAATCTTTTATTTTAAAAGCACCTTTCAAAGTCTTTTTATTTTCTTACTAAATTGCAGAGGGCCTCACTAAGTCGCTGAGGCTGACCTGGAACGTGGCAATCCTCCTATCTCAGCCTCCTGAGTTGATGGAATTACAGGTATGCACCACCATGCCTAGCTACTCTGACACTTTTTAAAATCTGTTTGACTTTTATATGAATGAAATGCATTCTGGATTTTCAATAGGCTAGTAGAATCCGTTTCAGGGAGAAAACAAGCTAGAAAGAAAATGTATGAATACTTTTTGTATATAAAGGACTACCTGTTTTCACAGTTGCTCATACATTAGTGAAAAAAATGCATACTGAGGGTCTACAAGGTGGAAGGCATTTTGCTAAGCTCATCAGATAAATAAATAAATAAATAATAAATAAAATCCCTGCACTGGTTTAGCTTAAAGTCTAATGGAGAATGCAAATAAAATGGTCTTTATAAGCAGATAGACGCTGTAAAGAAACAGACTTATGAAATCATGGCAAGGAACTGTATCAACTCTGGGCCTGAGAAGATATTCCTGAAGAAGACAGGGATATCCAGGGATGTGAAGCATAAGCAGGAAACAGGCAAAGGGTAAAGAGCATTCTAGATAACCCACAATGTGTTCTCCAGCTCTGTTGCAACCTGCTTCTGGCCAAGATGGAGAAACAGGAACCGATTGATGTTCCTACAATAAACTGATTGCGGGTAGACAGACATGAGCGATGGGAACATGAGGTTAAGGGGATAGCTCTATAGATTGGACTCACTCTGCCAAGCCCCATCACCCCCATATACTTTCTTTAAAAAAAAAAAAAATATATATATATATATATAAAGCAATTTCTGGGCATGGGGGTTCATATCTGTAATCCCCCTAGCAACTTAGGAGGCTGAGGCAGGAGTATCACAAGTTCAAGGCCAGTCTGGGTAACTTAACGAGACCCTATCTCAAAATACACAATTTTAAAAATGGACTTGGGATATAGTCAGAGGCACAATGCCCTGTGTTCAATTCCTAGTAAAAAGAAAAGAAAAGAAAAAAGAAAGGAAAGGAAACAGAAAAGGCAATTTACCTGTTGCCCCAACGCCCTACAGGGCTTAAGTCAACAGGATACATTACATTCCTCAGCAAACAAGCTGTCAGCTGAAGAAGAAATTGAAGCCCCACATGCTAATAGAAAGGTCACAAGTTACCCTGAAGAGAGGGAGGACTTTTGTGACCCTTTCACAGACCAGATCCAAGAACTTAGGGAAATAAGGATAATTCCCCCTACATAAAATCTGTAAGAACAGGTTTCCATTAGAAGCAGTCAGCATGGAGCAAAGTGACCTAAGGTTGTCACACACAGTGGAGACTTGAAAGTCTGGTGTCATCCTGCTGTTGGTTAAAAGTCAAGAGGTAGACCTGGATGGGACTCTCTGGAAACTTCCCCTCGACTCCCAATAAACCTGGAGCGCAGAAGGGACTTGCCATCCTTCAACTCTCTGAGGGGACCACCCTCTTCCTTAAGAGTGTCCCCTTTTCCTTTTTCCTATCCCCTCAGTGAAGTCATGCCTGCTACTCTGAGCCACATGTCTGAAATCTTCCTGCAGTCGCAGGAAGTGACTAGGGTGAGAAGGGCTCAGCTTGGTGGCAGGCCCATGCTCTGAACCAAAACTAAAACAGGTGAAATACATGAAACAACCACTTTCAAAACAACAGGTCACTGGTAGGCGGGACACAAGTGACGTTAGTCTTTCCAATGTCCAAGCTCTAGGCCATGAGAATTTTAAGGCCCTGACTCAAAGATACAGAAGGCCCAGTCTACCAGACTCACTGAGCTGAGGTGCTGAAACTGAGAGTCTGCTAAAACTGAGGCAGACAGAAATCACAGCAGAGAACACTAGAGAGGGGAGAGCGATGCAGAGAAAGAGCCCTGGAGATCTGAAGAGGGTCCCCACTGAATAGTTAGCAGAATAACAAAAAAACACATGTGCCAGGAAACTACCTAAGAGTGATGGAAAAAACTGAAAAGATGGGAGGAAACTGCTTGTGTTCACTTAGTGCCAGGAAGTGTATTGATTCCCATCAGCCAGGGTGCAAAGACTCATGATTCACAGGATCACGGGCAGAGTGAGGTCTTGCATCAGCAGTGGGGAATCTACCCTAGGATGAGCCCTGTTCTAGTGTATCTAACAAATCATAAAAACAAGTCCAGGAAGGATCAAGCTGTTCATAAGTAACTGAACTGTATCTCAAAATACAATTCAAAAAAAAAAAAAAAAAAAGAATGAGGGCCAGGTGCAGAGGCATGCGGGTAATCCCAGTGGCTCAGGAGGCTGGGGCAGGAGGATGGCAAGTTCAAAGCCTGCCTCAGCAACTTAGTGAGGCCCTAAGTAACTTAGTGAGACCCTGTCTGAAAATAAAATATAAAAAGGGCTGGGGGATGTGGCTCAGTTGGAAAGTACCTCTGGGTTCAATCCTCAGTACTCAGAAAGTAGTGAGCCATAAAACCATTTATAAAAAACCAAATGGTACTTGCAGGGATGCAAATTTGATTCAAAACCCACAGCATGATGACAGACAAATCTAATGACAGTTGACCTTTGAACAGCACAGGTTTGAACTATGTAGGTCCACTTATATGTGGATTTTTATTTTTCTCTGGGGATTTAAGACAACTTTGAAAACTCCCCAAAGAAACATGTAGTCTAGAAGTATTGAAACAATTTTTAAAGATATGGCATTAATGCATAACAATATGTAGAAAATCATCAATTGTATCATTTAGTACGATGAAATGTACAAAAGTCTAATGTATGCAAGCAGGGCATGGTGGCACGTGTCTGCAATCCTGGTGACTTGGGAGGCTGAGGCAGGAGGATGGCAAGTTCAAGGCCAGCCTCAGCAACTTAGTGAGGTCTTAAGAAACTTAGCGAGACCATCTCAAAACAAACAAAAAGCTGGGGATGTAGCTCAGTGGTTAAGTGTTCCTGGGTTCAATCCCAGGTACCAAAAAAAAAAAATTCAGATGGTACGTGGTACCACTTGAAGTCTAGAGAAATATGAACAAAGGTGTAGTATTACATAGTAGCACCACTGCAATAATTCCATACCTTGTCCTGTTATTATTGACCATGAAACATTATCTCCATGCTAGCAGTTTTTCTCTCCAATAAATTACCTATTGCAGTAAAATGTGATCTCCCATACCTCTCATTTCTTTTTCGCCACATGTAACGCATTTAACATAGCAACAGAATGTGTCGTGCGTGTTATCAGTAATGCTCCTGGCCAATAGCAGTTATAGTAAAGTTTTTGCAGAGACAAAATCTACATACGGACGTTTGACAACACAGGCATTCGCGGTCCTCACCCCCACATTATTCAAAGGTCAAGTGCATGTCAATAACAATGTTAAATAAAAGTGTCTAAAACCTTCAACGAAAAGGATAATTGTCAGGCTAGATTTTTTTTTTTAAAGTAAGACTCAACTATATGCTGTGTGTAAGAAGTACACTTTTTTGAATTGTATTTGAATGCAGTTTTTGAGTTGGCTATAAGGATGGAAAGAGATACACCAGGCTAACTCTTGGCAAAAGGTTTTCTGATACTTCTACTGCATTACTTCTGTGCTTTTTGGTTCAACCTTTCATGAAAGTTCGATACTAAGATAGCTGGCACTTTTCAATAAAAGTATATTTTTTCATAGATATTAACGCTTAATTCAGTTTAATTGCCATGGCTTCAATCCATTAAGTGCTGTTGTGCTTTAATTTTATCATTACACTTCACTGAAATCTTTGTAAACTCCTTTTTTTTGTCTGTTTGAGTGAAAGAAACCGTATTCTAAAATGTAAAAAGGGTGATTGTTAATTTTGTCCTTTAATTTCATCCTCTCTTGGCCACCTAACATTTGCACTCCCCATGTGACTGGCAGAAGTCAAAAGAGAAAAACACAAACTGTTTCCGCTTCCAACTTCAGTACCTGATCTAATACTAAGTAGGCAGATTAGAGAACGTGACTGTATGGGGCTTCAGGGGCAGAAGGCAGCTTTCCTCCTCTGCACTAAGCTACCCTGTCCTCCAAATGCCCTTCTCAGTTCTTTTCTGATTTAGATTCTGGTGTTTAAAAAATAAACGGGGGAGGCGGCTGCTGGAGCAGTGGCTCCAAGGTTACTTCAAGAGGATGTGGGTTCAAACCCCAGCACCACGTACACAATGAAGTGTCAGAGCAACAGAAGCCAAGTCACACGAAATGGTAAATCAAATTGGTTCACTCTCTCTCTCTTAAAAAAAAAAAACAAAAACTGGGATGGTGCTCACTGAAGGTTAAGGCTGACGGGTGCCACAGTGGAAGGTGCAGAGTGGAAACTGCTGAGCTGCTAGGATCCAACGCTGGAAAACGAACTGCTTCCTAGATTTCACCTCCCATAGCCATAAATAAAGCTGCACAGCTGGAGGACCTAGAAGTATTAACCTATTGGCTACTTAAAATAGGAGGAAAAGCAAGAAAGGGAAAATCATATATGTCACTTTTATTAATCTCTCTCATTTCAAAGTTTATCGTTGTCACTTTTTTTATCTTACACTTTATAAACCAATGGTCTTAAGAAGATCTTCGTTTTAATGATTATTATTGTAACACAGCAATTTACTTTTGTCCTAGAATTTATTGATTTGGGGCTCTGAATTAACTCATCTTTCCCAGTGGGTTGAGAAGAAGTGAAACTCTACAACAGCACACAAACTTTGTTAATACTCAGAAAACGGAGCTAACCAAGTGTGGTGTTGCCTAACAATCTTTAATCTGTTCCTGTTCCTGCTGTTTGGGAATCCGTGACTGTAGTTCCGTCATTCTCTCTCCTAAACTTCAATTCCAAACTTATGTTTGTTTTCCTTACTAAAAATGTTTGGGGTGACATTAACACAAACGGGAGAAAATGTATCCCCAAGAACTCATAACAGAAATATAAAAAGTTTTTTTTTTAAAAATCTAATAAAACTGTTAGAATAAACTCTGAAAAAAGAGTCCAAGATTTACAGGAACCAAACAAACAGTGAGTGAATTAGGAAAATGACAGCTTAAAAAATAGTAGGAAAACATTGTAACATTTTTATTTGTTCTCCCGATACCTCATCTTGCTTTAATGGTGGTAGTGGGCCCAAAGAAGGTCATCTATATTCCTAGTTCCTAGTGTGGAACTCTAGTTCCCATACTGGGAGCAGAACAGATATTATTCACAAGAGTTTTTCTGTTCTGACTTTGTGCAGGAACTATCAGGAAAATGACACAATTCACATGTCCTTGTTTAGCCTAACCCAGAGCTTACTCATGGTAGAGAAGTAGCAGACACTCCTTAAAAACTTTGTAATGGGGGCTGGAGCCGTGGCTGGGTGGGTACAGCGCTTGCCTGGCGTGTGCAAGGATGTGGGTTTGATCTCCAGTGCCAGGTACACAATGAAGTGTACAAGCAATAAAAGTCACATGAAGAGCTAAATAAAATTGATTCTCTCTCACTGTCCCTCTCTTAAGGAAAGAAAAAAACAACAAAACTTTGTAAGGTAAACCAATCATCTGCAGCCACTAGGGGCAAAACAGAACTGTTGAGGTATACCGTAGGGAATTAAAAGCCAGGGAGGAAAAGTTAGGGCAAGAATTTCTCTGTCAAATTAAGGAATTTAAATATGCTTCTGCACTGGGGATTTAAAAACCATGCATACAGGCCTGGAGCAGAGGCTCATTTTGGCTTGCGCTCGAGTGCTAGCCTGGCATGCATGAGGACCCAGGTTTGAGCCCCAGGACCACATACATAATTGTTAGAGAAACAAAGGCCAGATGAAAAAATAAATAGAATTGATCCCACTCCCCACTCTTTCTCTCTCCATCTCTCTCTTTTTGAAAAAATAAACAAACATCCATAGGACTGGAGAGTTGGCTTCAGTGATAGAGAGCTTGCTTGGCATGTGCTAGGACCCAGGTTCAAACCCTAGTACCACATACACAACTAAGTGTCAGAAAAATAAAAATAAATAAATAAAAATAAAAACAGATGAGAAAATAAATAAAATGGGCTCTCTTTTTTTTCTTCTTAAAAAAATAAAAACTATGCACATGTTCAGGATACAATATATGCTCAGATAAGTCCAGGAAAACCCGTTAGCTTTAATTTCTGGCTGATCATTCAATATAAAGAGGAAGGGGCTAAGGCAGAGTTATATATGATGTGGCTAGGCACTGAAAAGCCTCAGGACACAATCTGCAAACACTAGTTCCTCTCTTCATTTTTCATATTTTGGGTCCTATTTCTGTTCAGGTATATACATATCAAAAACAACCTCAAAACTATCTCAAGTAACAGAGAAATTTAGGGATCTTATGTGATTAAAAAAATAGAGACTTAAAAAATAGAATGTTGACCAAATAAATAGGTGCAACCCCAAAATAAATGAGAACTATGAAAAGGGAGGAGAAATTGATTTAGAGAATTATAATGATATAATATTTAAAATATCTAGTTTTCAATGAAAAATTACAACGCATGCAAGAAATCTAAGTATGGCCCAATTTGCAGGAAAGTAAAGAGCTATCATTCCTTAGGATGCACACACATTGGAATTACTAGACAAAGAGGGTAAGCCACTTAAATATGGTGTAAGTGTGAAAGGTAACCAGGAGCCTGATGTGTGAACACGCAGAGAATATCAATAAAGAGAAACTCTAAACAGCAAACAAATTCTGGAGCTGAGAAATATAATTAAAATCAAAAGCTTTGTACTGAATTCCAACAGCAGATTTGAGTAAGCAGAGAGAGTAGGTAAATTGGAAAATTAATCAATTAGAACAATCTGATTTAAGGAGCAGAAAGGAAAAAGAATAAAGACAGAGACAAAGATGTTTGTAGGACACCTTCCACCTGGCCAGTATATTTAGAATGGGAATCTCAGAAGACAGCCCGAAAGAGAATAAAGAATATTAGAAGAAATAATGGCTGAAAATCTCCCCAGTTTGATAAAAAAAACACACAAATATACACATTCAAGGAGGCTGATGAGCCCTAAGAACTATAAGCACAAAGATCCGGATGAAGCCACATGAAAACAGAAATGTTGCAAATGTCTTGAAATCAGCCACAGAGCAGGGACTCACGCAAGGGATACACACAGGAATTGCCATCAGAAGCACTGCAGCCCTGAAGGCAAGGGAGAAGGACATGCCTAAACTGCTGAAATACAAAGGTGTAACAACCAAGAATTTTTAACTGGCAAAACTACCCATCACAAATGGAGGAGAAATTAAGATGTTCCCAGAAAGAAACTGAGGAGTTGGTCACTAGTAGACCTGCCCGCCCTACAGGAAGTGATCAATGGAGTTTGTCAGGCTGAAATGAAAGGAGACTAGACGGTAGCTAGAAACCATATGAAGAAATAAATTTCAGTAAATGAAAGTACATAATTGGTATAATTCCAGTTTGTAGCACTACTTATTTCCTATGTGATAAAAAAAAACAAATGTATAAAACAGTAGTTCTAAAGCTATGACAAAGGTTACACAGTCTATAAAGATGTATGAAAACACAAAGTAAGGAGGCAAATCTGTATAGGATCCAGGTTTTTATAGGCCTTTGAAGATGATAGCAATTCATAATAGATTGTTACAATTTTAGAATATTAATTGTACTGCTTGTGACAACTTCTAAGAAAATGTCTTGTAAAATGTACACAAAAGGAAACGAGAAGGGTACACTACAAAAACACCAATTAATGCATGCATGAACATATCACAAAGGAGTCCACGTTTATGCATAACTGTAGTACACCAATTAAACATATATCAATAAAATATAAAGATGCTAAATAAAACCCCAAAACACCAATTAATAGAGAAAGCAGGCAAAAGTGAAAGGGGAGGAGGAATAAAACACACAAAACCCAATAGCAACCTGACAGAAGACCTTATTAGCAATCACTTCCTCAGTAAAAGGATTAAATACTACGATCAAAAGGCATGTACAGAATGAATTTTTAAAAATCCAGTGATACACAGTCTGCAACTAACTTGATCTAGATCCAAAGATGCAAGGATCTAAAAACATATTCTGTACAAATCGTAACATCAGAGTGACTGTACTAATAAGAAACCGAGAAGACTTTAAGTCAAAAACCATTGTGATTGGGGCTGGAGTGGTGGGTTTTTGGTTATAGTTCTTGCCTAGCATGAACAAGGACCTGGGTTCAAACCCCAGCACCAAGTATACAAGAAAGTGTGGGAGCAATGAAAGCCACATGAAAAACTAAATAAAATTGATCCATTCTCCCTCTCTCTCTCTCTCTCTCTCTCTCTCTCCCTGTTCCTCTTTCTTAACAACAACAACAAAAACCCCCATTATGATAAACAATAACATTAGAAGGGGGGAGGAAGAAGATGGCAGACCACAGGGACATGGCAATTGGTCACTGTCTTTAGCTTGAAACAAAGAAATGCAAGGACAGCTGCTTTCCTGCAAGGTATGTGTATTGGAAAAGATTCATAGAAACACAGCACTGCTCAGTGAGAGAGTCTCAGTGATTCGGGGATTTGGGTGTAGCTAGTGGAAAAGAAGAACTAATTCAGACCCAGCAGGATGCCACCATGACCAACAAACCGGATAGCCACTTGCAGAAAGTTGAAATTAGATACTCATCTCTCACCTTGCACAAAAGCCAATAGAAACATCAAGGATCCAGGAATTAAAGAAACTACCATACAACTGCTAGAAAACAAAGTAGGGGCAATACTCCAGCACATGGGAGTTGGCAAAGACTTTCTCAACAAGACTCTCAAAGTGAAAGAATTAAAAGTCAAGAACTAATGAACCGGACACCATTAAATTAAAAAAAAAACTTTTGCTCAGCCAAGGAATTGGTCAAAACTGTGAATAGAGAACCTACAGAATGGGAGATAATCATGGCTTGTTATTCCTCTGACAGGAGACTAATATCCAGAATTTACAAAGAACTCAAAAAAACTTAACATCAAAATATAATCCTATCAATAAAATGGACCAGAGAGCTAAATGGAAACTTCTAAATAGGAAATCGAGCAGGCTAATGAATATATGAGAAAGTGTTCTAAATCACCAGTATTAATCAGAGAAATGCAAATGAAACTTCACTGATTTCTCCTCACTACAGTCAGAATGACAAAGATGAAGAATGCAAACATAACAGACACTGGGGGGGGGGGGGTTGCAGGGAGATAGGGACACTAACACTGTTGGTGGAACTGCAGACTGGTACAGCCGCTCTGGAAAGCAATGTGGAGACTCCACAAAAAATTAGGGATGGAACCATCCCATGACCCAGCTATCCTTCTTCTGGGCATTTTCCCAGGGAAGCTAGTGTTAGCACATTACAGTGACACAGTAAAATCAATGTTCATAGCAGCTCAATTTACAGTAGCTAAATTATGGAATCAACCCAGATTCCCCTCACTGGAATGAATGGATACCAAAACTCTGGTATGTGTGCATAAACGTGCGTGCACGTGTGCACATGCACACACACACACACACACACACACACATACACATAAACAATGGAGTTCTCAGCTATTAGAAACATTATGGCCTTTGAAGGTAAATGGATGGTAATGGAAGAAATTGTAATGAGTGAAATTAGCCAAACCCAGAGATTAAAGGGTTCAGCGTTTTCCCTCATTTGTGGAAGCTAGAGCAAAACTCAGACTTTGGTGAAAGGTAGTCAAGCTCTTGTACTAGACCCACTAAAGGTGTAGCAACACATAAGCTAGGGGAACCACAGATATGTTGGAGGGAAGGGGGTTGTGAGAAGCAGAGGGAGTTGTGAGAAGCAGGGGGAAGAGAGTGGGAGGGAGGATAAAGGGAGATATATACACACACATATACACATATATACATATATATACTCATTTATATCTGTTATGGGGGGAATATAGGAGAATTGGTTGATGTGGGGGTGATTCTGGATAAGGATCAAATGCATATTACATTGTTAGTTTATATGAATTCATGATTGTACAACCACTCAACTCCTTAATAAAAACAAAAAAACAACAAAAGAATAATATAAGCCAGGTGCAGGGTACACACCTGTAATCCCCAGAACCTGGGGATGATGAGGCAGGAGGATTGCAATTTCAAGGCCAGCCTCAGCAACTTAGTCTCAAAAAATAAAAAGGGCTGGGGATGTAGCTCAGTGATAGTCTCTTGGTTCAATCTCTAGTACTGAAGAAAAAGGATATATATATGTATAATACATATCCACATATATATCCTATATATTATATATTATAGATATTCATATATAATATATTATAATATACATATATAATATGATATTACATATGTATATTATAATATACATATATATGTATATTATAATATATTATATATGGATATCTATAATATATATTTATATATATAATAGAGAATTGAAGGGAATTGAATTACAAAAGAAATTAGTAAACACGTGGGGCAATGAAAGTGGAGGCGCAGCGTACTATAAACCACAGAAGTCAGCAAAAGGTGCTTCTTCAGGGCAATTATTAGTACAATAATCCCCATTACCCACAAATTCTTTTTCCACAATTTCAGCTATGTGCAGTCAGCGGTTTGAAAATATCATGGGGATGTCCTCACCATTTGACCCAGCTGTCCCACTCCTTGGTATACATCCTAAGGACCTTAAATCAGCAAAATATAGAGATGCAGCCACATCAATGCTCATAGCAGCACGATTGATAATAGCTAAGCTGTGGAATCAGCCAAGGCGCCAGCACCTTCCACTGATGGACGGATAAGGAAAATGTGGCTTATCCAACAATGGAGTCCTACTCGGCCATAAGGAAGAGTGACGCGTCCTTTGCCAGCACCTGGGTGGAACTGGAGCATATCATGCTAAATGAAACAAGTCAACTGCAAAAAACAGATCGAATGTTCCCAACGATTTGTGGAAGCTAACTCAAAATAAGGAAAAGAACACAGGACTAGACAAAGGGGGAGGAAATGGAGGAAGGAGGAACGGAATTGGGAAAGTTCATGGAATTAGACAACTTTCTTACATTCTTATATGAACGTATCACGGCGAATCTCATCAACATGTATATCAACAAGTCACTAAATTTTAAAAAAGTGAAAGCTATTACTAAAAACAGATTAGTAGAGGGAAGAGAACAGAAGGGGGAAGGGGAAATACTGGGGACTGAATTAGAATAGATTATACTGTATGCTTTTATAAAAATGTCAATGCTAACCTATTGTCAGGTATATCTGAAAAGAACAGGGGGTTGGAAGAAGGGAGAGGAAGGGGAAATACTGGGATTTGGGTTAAAACAAGGTACACTCCAAGCTTTTATAATTATGTCAATGAACATTTTATTGTCATGTATAAAAACACCAGAGTAGGAGGAAGGGAGGAAGGGGGAAAAATTGGGGACTGAATTAGAAAAAGTTAAACTCCAAACTTTTATAACTGTGTCATTGTATAATCTTAAGTCATGTATACCTAAAAAAGGAAATAATAAAATAAAATAGAATACCATGTGGTATTCCAGAAATTTAATAAGTCTTTTACAACTGTTATTGTAACATATTTTTTAAATTGGTCTATTTTATTGTGAGCTACTGTTATTAATCCTTTAGTGTGCCTTATTTAGAAACTAAGCTTATCATAGGTATGCATGAATAGGAAAAATGTTTATAGGGCTTGGTGCCATCTGCAGACACCGGGGACCTTGGAATATGTCCCCATGGATAAGAGGGACTGCACTATGGTAATGCTTACAGTTAAAAAAAAAAAAGAAAGAAAGAAAGAAAGAAAACTTCAAAACCAATGGAAGATCTTACAGAATTTAAAAAAAAAAAAAGAAGGTAAGGAGGAAAATAAAAGTATGGCTAGGACAACAAGACAAAAGTAAAAATTAGAGTGGATATAAATAGAATAGAGAAATATTAATCAACAAAACTGAATGTTATTTCTTTGATCAGCATTCCTGACCAAAAATAGATACACAAATGGCTAATGTCAGAAATGGAGGTGGAAAGACTACTACAAAACTTAGTGAATCACAAGAGTATTCTGAACAACTGTATACCAACATATCAGATAACCTAGATGAACTGGAAACTTTCTGGAAACACATGAATTGCCAAATATGACTTAAGTGAAAGAGAAAATCTGAGGAGTTACATAAAAAGTAAAGAGGAAATCAGTAATCAAAAACCCTCCCGGCAAGGCAAAGTCTAGGATCAGATGACCTTGTAAGAAAATTCTCCCAAACATTCAAAACAAGAATTAACATCAACCCTCCAAATCTTCCCCAAAACAGGAAGAAATACTTCCTAAATTATTCTATGAAGCCAGTGTAACCCCTGCACCAAAGGCAAACCAAAGAACCACAGACTGGTATCATGTCCGACTATAAAAGCTAAATTCC